>VZRI01007141.1:153221-204345 GCA_013397515.1 Upupa epops
CCCCCCCCCAACTAATCCTCAAGTCCCTGCCCCGTCGCCAAGCTGGGCCCGACGCCTCGCGGCCGCCGGTAACCAACCCCTCACGAACCTGGTGTAGCGCAGTGAGCCCGTCCACATTGGCGTAGTTGATGTCAGCGCCGCGCTCCAGCAGCCGCAGCACCTCCTCGGTGTCGCCGCTGGAGCAGGCGGCCAGGAACACGGCGCCGTCGTCGAACTTCACCTTCGTCTTCTTGCGCTTCACCACGGGTGGCTCCAGGTCGGTCTCGGAGCCGATCCAGCGTTTCAGCTGCTCGTTCCGCTTCTGCTTGGCGTCCGCCATCTTCATGCCCCGCTCGCTCCCGCCCGACCCCTCCGATACCGCCGCGCCGAGGATAGACTTTATACCGCCACGATCCCACAGCGCACCGCGGCCCGCGATCGCTCACTCACCCGCCCAGGCGGAGGGCGTAGGGCGGGAGGGAACCGGAGAGGATTGGGGCGGGCCGGCGGCGGCTCCTTAGCATAATACCGCGAGATTTGCCGCCTCTGGGTGGTAAAGGGGTGGGCGAGAGGCGGGCGGGGAGCGGGGCGGGGATCCGTGGTGCTGGCCAAACTCTGCCCGTTTCGCTAGTGGGGCGAGGCCAGCTCCCTTTGGTTCACTCGGGTCCCACGAGTTCAGGAGTTCAGCCGCAGGGTCATCGGCTTACCCCGCCCCGCCGCCCCGGAAATCCCGGCACCGCGGGGGAAGGGCCGGTCGCGCTGTGCGGGTTGGACACACGAACCCGCAAAGCGATGGGGCCTCGCCTGTCCGGAGACCGTTACGGGAGGGAGACTCGGGACAGGCTGCTCCTAGAGGAGGTGTTGCGGGGAAGGACGCTGTGATTCATTGGGGTGGCTGGTGTAGGCCTCAAACCCAAACACAGAGGCCAGACCTCGGGTATGCACCTCGCAGGGGTTTCTGAGGCTCGAAAGTGTTCCTCTGCCCGGCAGCTCTCTTGGGGGTGCTGCCTTTCTCTGCCACTGGTCTCTGCAGCACAGGCAACAGTATCGGCCAACATCTCTGCCAACAGTGTCAAATGGGGCAAATGCAGAGTTGAAAAAAAAGAAGAAAAATCCATCACTTAGAGGTGACTTAGAGGATCTTTTGTTTTGGGAGTTTGGACGTGTCTGAAGTAGAACCGTAGAATACTTTGGGTTGGAAGGTACCTTGAAAGGTCTTCCAGACCAACCCCACTGCAGTGAGCAGGTATATCAAGTTTACCTAAAGCTTCACCCAACCCAACGTTGAACCTCCAGGGATGGAGCTACCACCACCTCCCTGGGCAACTTGTTACAGTGTTTGACCATCCTCACTGTGAAAAATTTCATAGCCAATCAAATCTACCCTTGCTT
Source organism: Upupa epops (assembly GCA_013397515.1). Taxonomy (NCBI): domain Eukaryota; kingdom Metazoa; phylum Chordata; class Aves; order Bucerotiformes; family Upupidae; genus Upupa; species Upupa epops. The sequence goes on from VZRI01007141.1 coordinate 154,593, forward strand.
CTGTTTGCTGTCCAAGAGCACTCTCTCTCATGTGCCCTGATCCTTTTCCATGCTTATTGTCCATTTTACTAAAGTTCATTTCCGTTTCTCAAAACCAGGGATAGTATATCCATCTCTTGTGTTGGGAGAAAATACACAGTTTCTGCAAACAGCATTTAAAGATGCACAGACTAAAATGTATTCATTCAGAGTTGAGATTTCTAGGAACCAAGCTATTATAGGTGGTAATTTTTTTTCTCATGTGTGGCATGATTTCTTTAGATAAAAGTAACATGTATTTTGTTTCAAACTGAAGCATCTCAGGGTAAAATGTGATTTTAAACTAATGAGAAATAAAAGTTTTATTTTCAACTAATTATAGGAAACAAAGTATAGTTTGAGTGGGTCACCAAACCTCATGTACTTCAGATTTTGCATGCATTGTTATTTTCTAATTATAATGTCTCCTTCTTACAGTAGGCAGTCTCACACCCTATTTGGGCTTCTCATTTCCTTTTTGATTGATAAAACATCAGGGGCATTTTGCAAGAAGTTGTAAGGTTCCTGCAGCCATGTGTTGCTCTTAATGTTCTTTCAGAAGAGATTTTTATCTGGAGATACTTGCGTGAGGTGCTTCAGGTGTACTTGCACAGCAATGTATGCAATAACAATACATTGACAATTTGCAGACACAAAGTGATTGCAAATGAAAGACAACAAACTGTAGTCAAGACTAAAGATTTGCCACAGAAAGTTCTGCAGTCTAAGTAGGTGGATAAATGATTGGTTTACCTGATCTGTAGTGTATGCCTTCCTAATCACAGCCTGGGTGACTATCCAGAGGTACAGCTTAGGCTCCTGTGTTGGGAAGTGTGGCTGACCCTGCATGCTGCACTTGAGAAGCTGTATTTATTACTCATTTGGGTGGTTGAGTTGTGCTTTGGCATAGCACTGCTACCATCATCCCAGTATGGGCAGTTACCAGTCAGGAGCTTGTCTGCACCAACTGACTCATATTTAAGAAGGGAGTTTTTTGCAGGCTCCAGCTGCCTGCTATAGTCTTGTCCTTGTGTGTAAAATTTGTTGGGGCCAGACTCTCATTCCCATGCCATTTCCTGATGAACTATAACCAAGAAAAAGGATATAAGCTGGGTCCTCTTTCCCCAGATGTCTCCTATTTTTCACGTGTACTCTCCATGACATGCTGCTTCTCTTTTTCTTGATTGACTGTCTGAAAGTTTGACTCTTCAAATAAACCACATCACTGAAGAATGTAGTATACTGATTTCAGCAGCAAAGTAATTCTAGGCAAACTGATAGAGACTTACTCAAAATGTACTTTCTTAGGAATTTCATTGTCATGGAGCGTTTTTTAGGTTTTCATCAGAGCCCCATTCACCTCTCCTTGACTTCATTCTTCCAGCTCAGCTTTTCCTTTCTGGTCATGCATCCTCCTTTAACTCATATGGTCTGGGTTTAAAGACCAGATCTAATACATTCCTTTTGCTCCTTTCTTTGGGGCATTTTTGACTGATTCTGCTCCAAGTTTTCAGAGAATGTCAGTTCTCTGAGAGTATCTTTCCTTACATTGCAGCTATTTGTATGATCTACATTATTGACTTTACCTTTCCTTGACTTTTTCATTGTTTTGGGTGCACCTCATTTGGGAGTTCCATTTGAGGCTTTTTACAGACTCCACAGGCAACACAGAACTCATTTGTGCAGCCAGGTGAAATTCAGATATGTGAAATACATGGAGTGTATATGCCTTTCCCAGAGAGCTCTATGTGCTGCAGTAAATTATCTGTGGTCCTTGAATGTGATCTAGCAAACCATATGGTCTTCCTTAAGCAAAAAGTAGAACCATCCCTCATATAGATGGCTTAATCTCTGCAATTGTTCATATTCAACAAAATTCAAAACAAGAAGGGAACAACAATAAAAGCAATCATTCTTAAAACTTTGTTTGAATGTCTGAATTTTTTTGTTTCACGTATCTCACATAAAAGTTTATAACTTCAATAGAAAGGACATACTGGGCCATATTTAACCCACCCTACCTGTTTAATGTCATGAAATGCCATTGTAAAATCAGTGTCAGTGAGAGGAATTAAACCATCTACAGTTACTAATTCAGTGCTAATTGAGATAAATACATACAATTACCACTAATATTCTTTTCCAATTATCTACATATGGATGTAGGGTTAAATTCCTCCAGAGTTTTAGAGCAAGCCCTATATATTAAGGCTTTCTTTAAAGTCTGTATTAAATGTGAGGATAAAAGTTGCCCTAAAACAGTCATTATTGCAAGACAGCATCATCGGATTTAGTTAGATGACTCCGTGTGTGTGTCTTTTTACAATAACAGCAGTATGCCAACAAGAGCCACTTTATTATTTCAGGTACTTCATAGGTTCAACTTAGGGAGACATTAAGTAGACCTGGTTTTATCAGGTTGTTTTGATGTATCTCTGCCAGACTATCTGGCACACTAGGTGTGCTGTAAAGTACTTTGTTCGTGGGTGTATATATAGCAGTAAATGCAATGGAACATGTAATTTTCCACATACAAATCACAGCACTGGATTCAGTAGGACTACTTTTCTCTAGAGGTAAACATCTGCAGAGATAGCATCTATGTGCCTGTATACTTATAGTTAATTTAATGTCAGGCTTCAAGCGATCAATAAAGTGATTTAGCAATGAGATTGTTATCAGTGTGCTTTCTGCTTTTCCATTCTTTTCTTAAAAGCATTACATCCATTGTTCAAAGCTATTTCACGCAGGCTGCTGGACCACAGAAGCAAAAAGATGAAACTTTTGCACTACCCAAAATAGTCAGCTTCTGGGATGTAGAATTTTTGTTCCGACCTCCTAAGGATAATTGCTGTCTCGTCTTTCATCTTGAACAGGAACAGACATAGTGTGGCTTCTAAGTGTTCTGTCCTAACATTCTTCTCTCCCCAGTAAAGAAAACTAATATATCAAAGTTAATTTCATCAACTCCAGCTCTGGAAAGAGTGGATGACTTGAAGAGATGGTGACAAATACTATATATATTGACACATAAATCTTCCAGATTTTTATAACAGATCATGGGTTGTAAAAGGAGAGATGGTCTAGGAAAGGAAAGTCCTCTCTAACATAAAAAAGCCATGACAGAGATACTTATTGCAAGAAGACGGCATTTCTTTCATTTTTTGTTTGACTGTCATAGTTCTTTCTGTTTTTAAATCTGGTGTGTTCTCTGCTGTGATTGTGTGACAAACCCACACACAAGTAACAGTGCAAACTGTGGTGTATTTCTTGTCCAGGAAAAGAAAGAGATGAGAAGACTATGCACAAAGTGCTACCAACATTTTCAAGGAAGTTATGTAAGAAACAGAATTCTCTCTCCTTGGTTTTGTAAGTAAGATTCTTGCACAGAACCTCTACATTTCAAGGTGGTTTACTTTTTGATGCTGCAGAATCCTGAGTCACCAAAGCCAAACTTAAAACTACCATAGCAACCAGGGCACGTATTTATGAACTATGCAGTTCTGAATCACATTTGTAATGGTGTGATCTCCTACCATCTTTCATGAGCTTCACACAGATTGCTTGTCTCCATGTACTGGCATGGCAACACAAGCTAACATTTCAACTTGATTCACACAGAGATGCTGTCTCATACTTGTATGTGTAACCCATCTGCTAAGCCAGTGTTCGGTATACTGACAATCTCAACAGTGCATGGGTTAAGCTAAAAATAGTTTCCTTGGCTAGTGAAAAGTAACACCATGTCCTTTAGAAATAGGGAAATACACTTATTTAGAAAACTGACTTTATAAAAACATTCTTTACTTTAAATGTAAGTTTTGCCTAGTCACTTCATGAAAAAACCAGAACTGAGTTGTGTGTTGTGTAACAGAAACACAGAAGCTGTGTTTCTGTTCAGTCTCTGCAGTCCTGGGAATGCTTTGCTGCTTGTATATGGATGTAGGCAAAGCGTTAGATGCTATGCTGATGACAATCATCCATTTTGGCCTTTTGCTATTGAGATCTTTGCTTTATTCTAATGCCTGAAAGGCCATGTTATCTTACAGGAGCTTTTATGAAGTTGTGTTCAGCATTTCTGCAGGTAAAATGTTTCTTTTCAAACGTTGTGTGTATTGCTTGAGTCAAAGACTGCACTGTTGAAATGCCCAATTTAAATACTCAGGGGGAAGGGAATGACCTGTCCCTCTGAAATGCATGCAAGATGTTCCCTGGGAGCCGCATTCTGAACATATCACAGCTGAGAAACATACTTCCAGGGCTGCAGGAGGACGATTTGAACAAAGAGAAATTAAAGATGTCCTGTGCTAGCTTCTCCCTCCCCATGCAAATATACATACACTCGGAGGTTATTGACAGCTATGACACTTAGATTTCCTACTTTCTGCTACCAGAAAATGCAGAAATTTCCTTTTTAAATAATTTGCTTTGATATATGAAAGTGACCTTTCTCTGACTTGGGTTTAAAAGCACTAAAATGTCTGCATGGCAGAACAATTGGCTCGGCTTGGGTTTGGGACATCTAGGAGTATGCCCAGCTGCTCACGGTGCCTACAGGCTCTATTTCAATGAGCCAGCAGACCCTGTGACATAGCTGTGTGCTCAGACCATGTGTAGTCTTTGCAATGCAGCAACATAAGTAACACACCTGCATCACTGACAAAACTAAGAACCCTTAGCCTAACCAGGTAGCAATTAAAAGGAAGCCAAGTAGTTCTTTTTAGAAACAGGCTCGTCTGACATAGTGATATTCATAAAAACTTGTTTCCTTGAATACAAAAGAAACAAGCAACTAAAGGCAGTTTCCTTGCTCAGATCACTTTTTCTAGTATTCCACTGTCCTAATAAATGCTTCAACGATTGTTTTTCTTTCCCCTCTATTTGTTACTAGCCCTATGCTTGCTATGAGAAGTTACTTCTTCCACAGGTAACTCCTCAGGCTACAGCTTAACTGATCGGACTTCATCCCAAACCATCAAGCTACTCCTTTGGTGGCCTCCTATTGTTCCTTAGCACAAGGCCATAAAGAAATTGAATTACTTCATCCTGATGGTTCAAAAGAAGAGAGACTTAATTGAGACAATTAATCTGAGGAAACGTTAATCTGCAGCAGCCACTAATGTAGCACTAAGGTACTCCAGAATCTTTAATGTCTGTATAGTGAATGCACAGAGGTGTACACTTCAGGACCTTCTTAAACAGCTTCTCATTTGACAGGCTTATGACTTTCAACCCTAATCTGATGAAATCACATTTCCTAACCATTCCTAAATTGTCTTTCTGGCCTGCGAGTCCTTTGTTCAGTCATCATGACAACAGCCCCATCAAGAAGGGACCCATAAAAATCTTTTTTCCTGTACCAGATGTTTAAAGAAATCCAAAACCAGCTTCTTCCCACTAAAGCACTGTTTCATCACTTAGTGTAAGATGAGGAAAAGGCTGTAACCTCTAGATCTTACCCAAAAGCTTTTTCTTTCCCTAAACATTTTAGATTTGTGATGTAGTCTTCAGCATTTTCACCAAGATTTAGCCTGAGGTTTCACTACCTAACAGACATTCAGCCAAGTTACTGCCATGGAAAGGGCCAGTCCTCCTCTCTTTGCACTTCCCAGTCCCTACCCTTGAATGCACAGTCACCATTCCCAACCTCTCCCCAGGCTTTGCTGTTTGTTTGCCTCCTGAGTTGTCTACACTTACTTTTTGCCCTAGCTAGTCTCTTGCTGGTCTAGCAAACTGAGCAGACTTATCAAAGGGAGATAGGAGGCTTCCAAAACAGTTGGGAGTGTGTGGCCAGGCCTGAGGAAGGACAGTCATTCTCCTCAGAAGCAGAGAGACATCTGCTGTGATTATGTAGGCTCAACCATCATGTGAAATGTCAACCATAGTTCTAGTTGTGACCATTAAGCCATGATTTTTCCTTTCTGGGAAGATTACTTTAATAGTTTGCTATCCTTTGAACCTGGATTCTAGCTTTTGGAAAATAAATCTGCTAACTAGAGTAAGGCAAGCAAGCTCTGCCAGGTTAATTTCTCATGCATCTTTACCCACCAATTTGACTTCCCATGGAAGTAACGTAGCAGGGATTTGTTTCAGTTTGTTTGTTTGCACATGACAGCTAGCAAATAGTATTCTGTGCAAACACGATAGTGAATGGAGATAATTTTAATCATAAATAATTTTTAAAAACCCTTTCTTGTTCCTGGAAGTCTTCATTTTAAAAAGTGACAGTCTTGAGAGGACATGCTCAGCATATACTCAGTCCTGGGAGCAGAGCAAAAAGTGCATGAATCAAGCTAGGACCCCACCTGAAACTCACCCTGCAGCCACGAAAAGGCAATGCTGATGCTCATCTCCCATATCCACTTGCCCATTCCTCCTGGGCATATTTGGGTCATGGTCACTTCCCTGGTTGCAACCCTGGTATAGCTACTTCTCGATGTTTATGAAACAAACATTTTATACTTTTACTTCAAGCACTAAACTGAGATCAAAAATGGCGATTTTGCTGAGATCAGACCCTTGGCTTCATGCTGCATTAAACATTCCTTGATTTCTATTTTTATTTATGTGTACTTTGTTGCTCTCTCCTTCTGATGGTACTGAGTTGAAAAAGTAAAGGCTTGCCCTAGTAAGGTTTACATTATGCTTACTTTAAGAGGCCAAAATCCTATAGAAAACAAAACAGTAAAAATTAGCTTAAAATACCATTCTGTTGTCTTCTTTCTGTAACAAATAGCTACTCTATACTTAAAATTCAAAATCTATATCACTGCTTTTCTGCATTGCATACTTGAGAAGATCCTTTTCTGCAAAGAGACATCAGGCAGTTTCCTGTGCAAAATAGGAATAACCTTAAGCCACATCCAGCATACAGTCACCGCTTCTTTGCAGCAGCAGAAAGCACAAGGGAAAATGCATTTATTAATATTCTATACCCCAAGTATATGAAGTAGTTCTAATGATAATTTCTTCCAGAAACATAAAAATTGTGTAGGTAGCACAAATGTAGGACACATCAAACACTTGCTCTGTCTGGAGGATATCTAGATGCATTAATTTATTTTTATTTATAACAGCAAGGCTTGATTTGCAAACTCCTATGTGTTTTAGTGAATTTGTATTAACTCCTGCTTGTATCCCACTGAATCCTACTGGAGTTACTTACTCAAGTAAATGGTTCCGCATAAAGGTTCTAAAACCTTCTGTTTTAAGGCTTCAAGGTTTAATGGGCAAAATCCTCTGTCCATTTAATTGTGTCTTCACTTATTATGAAGTTATACAACACACACACAATTTCTACTCTGACTATTTATTCGATTAGACATATTATAGCAGATCTGGAATCACATTCTCCTGTTATATAATGTTCCCCCAGCTTCATAGCTTTAGTAAGGAAATGAGGATCAGGCCTCAAAGAAACAATTACACCATGTGGTCCACATGCATAGAGAGATAAATATAAAATAAAGTATGCCATTTGCCTATAGAGTGTCAGATCAGCTCCACACCATAATCGAAAAACAGCTAAGGAAAACCAGGTGGTTACCTAGAAACAAAAGTACAAAAGCCTCTGTCTCTGTCACATACCAGAAAGCATTTATGGCCACAGCCTGCTGCTGTAGCTCACATTGTACAGGACTTTTGAGTACTCCCATTAGAAACCCCTTGGGTTTATAATACCCATTCCAGGGTATTAGAAACAATTTGGAAGTTAGTAAGTGCTTAATTTGCTTTTAAAACCACCATAAAGCATGCACCATTTAGGTTCAACATCTGCTTTAATGATTCCAGTGTACAGTGGCTTTGTTAGGTCTCTTCTGCCTGACTTAGGTGTAAAGCTATGCAAGCACAGAGCTCAACTTAAACTGCAAATCAAAACTAGCCTAACATAATCTACACTTGAGCTTTATGCAGCACTGGTTGCCAGTGTAGTTAGATTTAAGGTAGCTCAAGCAGATCTTTCTGGTATCTTCTGTATCTGTTGGTGTGGAAGTTACACAGGATCAAATAATCAGCTTTAGGTGCAAGAACTGGGTTTCACTTCCAGAAATACATATTTTGAGGAAGTTCAGATTAATTCTACTGAAACAAATACTGAAACAAAAGTGTGCTTGAGACTAGAATTTAGTTGATACCCACCTTAATGAAATACAGTTCCTGAGCTTCACCTGAATGGCTAGGTGAACACAAATAGTGTTTTCAGGTAAGCCAAAGCAGGCTTTTAGAAATTTTAGTAGAAATCTTACTGTCTTGACCCCCTAGATTTCTGTCTACTTGCATGTCACAAGGGATGCTGCTCAACATCTGGACAAACATTGGAAACATCTACTCAGTCTATCTCTATTCAGTATTTAAATTACACAGTTTACACACAGTTTATTAGGGTCGGAAAGGGCCTTCAAAGGCCATCTGGTCTAGCAGGATACAGATTACTGAAACACATAACCCCCTAAAGCCTAAGTCTCATCCAGAGAAGGTGACTCCACAACCTCCCTGGGCAACCCATTCAAATGTTTAATAACCCTTACTATAAAGAAGTTTTTCCTCATATTGAGGTAAAACTTGCTTTGTTCAAGCTTGCATCTGTTACCCTTATCCTGCCTGATGCAATTGAAAAGAGAGGATTCCTTTCTTCTTGGCACCCATCCATGGATTAAATAGACAGTAATTAAATCCCCTCATAGTCTTCTTTTGTCCAAACTAAAAGTTCATCTGTACCCTAAAAGTTAGCAGAGTTTTACACAGTATGTGTAAGTGAGCAAGTGCAAACAGAGATGGATTCACTTTGTCTGTGTGCCAAGGTGCTGTGTCTCTTGTCTGGAAATAAAGGAGCTCTTCCTTTCAGGAAATGTAGGTGTATGGCTCCTAGACCAAAGCTAGCTTGCTTTTGCCCAGCTTGGAGCACTCGGGAAACAAGCTGCTGTCTGCACCTGTCTGTGTAGACTGTTATGACGGGACATGGGTGTTGCAAGCCTCACAGTGAGGCTCCAGGCTCGAGTCTGGGTGGAGGCAGGAGACAATTAACGTAATTAAGGCAATCTGAAAACAAGAATCAGAGACATCTAGTACTCATTAGCCTAACAGAGCAAGGTAAGCATATGGTTGGGGGTAGGCTTTGGCTTGTGCGCACCTTAACAAGAGAGTAGCTAAACTGCAGATGGAGCCAGGAAACCAAGGAGTGCGTTTCACGAGGTGAATCCAGGAGAAGCAGCATACAGGGCAGCAGCAAGGACAGATGAATTGGACCGGGTCAAGGAACAGGTGGCCGATGTGAGCTCGATGTCAAACAGCAAAATGAACAACAGCAACAGAGACCAGGCCTAGAGGCAAGGTAGAGAGCAGAGTTCAAGCCACTGTTCTCAGGACATCCTTTGTGTGCGCACACCCTATCTACCAACGTCTAATGACATCTGTCTGCTGGCTATAACACCTGTTTTGAAAACTAGGTTCACTTCCTGAGGGCACAGCACCCAATGACTGGCTGCGGAAGGGAAGAGTCATCTTCCTTGGCTATTCATTGCACAGTCATCCCTAGAAGGGCTGCATTTATTAATTCTTAATGAAGTTCATGCAAGACTGTTAAAGAAATCTGTGGAAAATTTGTTTCCACACAATATTACTCACTATAATGAGATGCAATCATGTCCCATTGAAACCTGTAAGGCCTAGTAGGTATAATATGTTAGCATGTACACTCATTAAGTAAGCATATAATTATTAAGGCCTCTACTTCAATATAAGCAGGAGTCTTAATTTTTAAGGGGACAGGAAGATTTAATAAACTGTGAACTGGGCATTTCAGTACCTGTAGGGCTGAAGGTGGTGCAAGAAGCTGGGCTAGCTTTTTGCTGTGTGCCAGTCATTATAATAAAACATTTTGCTGGAGAGGTGTACAGCTTTGCACCGTGCCTGCAGATTAGTTATTATATTTACACTAATCTAACCAAAGACATATAATAGCTGTATGTCTGTAGCACCCATTTCTCTTGTGCAGTGCAACAGAACTGGATGTGAGCCTTTTTCCTTTGGTGCATCTGTTTCTAGCTGGAAAGCTGTGGAGCTTACATATATATGTAAGAAGCTGGGCTTCCGCCAAAGTGAAGTTTGACGCTATGCCAGCTTTTGGTCCTTCAAAACCAAAAAGCTTTAGGCCTTTTCTGTTTAGGCAGTGCACCATTTTATCCCCAGCTTACCTTTAGCCTTGTAAACTGTTAGTAACACTAATTACTGCCAGCAGTGAGAAGGATTTTTCAGGATGGGACATTATTACATAACTACAAATATACATGAGAAAGCATAAGTAAAGGGAATTAACTTGCATGCTGAATTATTCACATTTCCTTGTTTCTGTCAGGTACCTTCCTCAGAGTGTTTTTGTCCCATACATAAGACTGTAAAATGCAATCACAGTAAATTATGTCCTGGATCTGTTGACAGTCATCTTTGTTTATCACGGGTGGGGAATAAAAAGAGCACAACAACTTGAAATAATTGTAGTATTTTTTCCATGTGTAATAAGGAAATGAAAAAGGTAATGTAACATATTACCTTCTGTTTAGGGTGTCTATCCAAAGAAAATGTGAGTTTTCCAGTGTTTTGTGGTATTTTCAGATAACTTTATCATGTCCCAGTAATCTGTTTGTAATCATGTATTATTTTTGCTCTAGATGGAAGGTTTGACAGGTCTTCTCATTTTGAAGCGAGTTGTTGTGGTTTAAACCCAGATGGCTACCAAGCACCACACAGCTCCTCATTCACTCCTACCCTCCAGGGCAGGAGAAGATACAACAAAAGGCTTGAGGGTCAAGACAGAGAACAAGGAGGGCGCACACACCAATTATGGTCATAGGCAAAAAACAGACCCAACTCGGGAAAACAAAATCAATTTCAATTAAACAACACATCTCACCAGTTCACCAATAGTAGGACACTAAGAGATAGAGCCAGCTCTTAAATGATTCTTCCTAACATCCCACTTTCTTTCCATGCTCAGCTCTGCTCTCCCTCTCTGGGCAAGGAGGCTTCCCCACCACTGACAGAGAAGAGGAGCAGAGGACCCTCTTACAGGAGTCAGTCCTCCATGAACTTCTCTGACTAGCGTGGGAGTCTCTTATGGGCTACAGTTCTTCCAGTGCCATATCTTTCCTTCTAGTCTTTCCTCTCCAAAAAAAACCAAAAGGGAGATCCCAAAACAAAGGGCTCATAAATCAAAAGTCCATGAAACAACAATCTCACCCTTGCCAAACCAGTTTTCTCCTCTTAAATGCATTTATTGCAGAGGGGCTGATTGGCTCAGCTTTGGTCAAAGGTGGGTCCAGCTTGGAACTGGGAGGAGATGTCTTGAAACTTGTTAGAGGGATCACGTCAGGAGCCCCCTCCTCCGCTACTAAAATTCTGCAAGACACAAACCCAGTGCAAGTGCTCTTTGGTTTACGTTTGTGAAGTAGTTTGAAAAGGAAAAAAAAATAAAGCTTTAGGGGTTTTTTTCCTCTGGTTCTACAGCCTAAAATTGTATTGCGTCAGAGTTAAGAATCACTTGGGTTTTTCATGAAAGAGCCATGTTTATTTTCTCTTTTCTCTAGTGACAAGTGATAGGACTAGAGGAAATGGCTGCAAGCTATGCTGGGAAGGTTTGGGCTGAATGTTAGGAAGAATTTCTTCACTGAAAGGGTTATCAAACAATAGAGAAATATTTAAACAACATGTAACCTAGTGCTTAAGGGCATGGTTTAGTGGTGACCTGGAAGTGTGGGTGTAAAGTTGAGTGATGATCTTAAAGGACTTTTCAAACCAACGGTATTCTATGATTCTGTGCTTCCATGCTATTAAAAAAAAAATCTATTTTCTATAAGTTTTAATGCATTAACATGCATTCATTCACTATTTCAATGCACTGTTACATTACAGAAGTCCTAATTCTATTGACAGTAGGCTTGATTCTCTGTTGCTATGTTTTAGAGAGCATTTCCACATTCTGAGTTCAGTCATCAGAGTTGCCATCCAGATAACTCTTTCTCTTTCCACTGACTACAGAGTCCAAGGAGCCTGCTTTCCTAAGATGGGTACCTGAAGTCAGGCAGCATTAATGTCTCCAGCTTCACACTTATTTAAACCAACAAAATGCAAGTGCAAACTGGAGTGAAAGGACTGATGGGACAATTTTAACATTCCTGATATAGTTTTTTTAAATGGCAAAAAAAGAGTAAAGCTAGCTCTTTCAGTTACATCTCAACCTGCAAAGACTCTCATTAATTACATGCAACTGATAAGCACATAGGAAGCAGACCCAAAGACTCACCTGGCAGAGCACCACCTCTAAGAAGTAATTATTACTCACAACTTTAGCTATTGGATTTCCACCACTGGTGGTTTCATGCTTTGTAGATCTGTTTTGGAGATATGTGTCATTACAGAACATGACTGCTCTTCAATACTAAGTAATCAGCCATGTGTTGCTTTATGTTAGCACCCTAGTCACATCTACATCAACAAGTAAGTCAATGTGACAGGAGCAGATCAGCAGCTGGAAGTGATTGGTACTGAGTCCTACATTTATATTCTGTATGTATGGGTATCTTATCTTGGATCAGATTTGCTGTGATGTTTGGTAAGTGTTACCTACCATACATGTGGTTCAAAATCTTTCTGCTTGGAGTGCAGTAGATGCACTTCTGGAGTGAAAGCTGCCATTTAGTTTACAAAGAAAAACGATCTCTGGTATGCACCAAACCCATTCTGCAAATCAAGCCAACAATGCAGTGAGTGGGCATGATCAGAGAATTAACTTCAAAACCTCAAAACCAAAGTTTTTTACATTTGTTTCAAAACCTGAACAGAACTCCTTCTTGAGATGCAGCTCCTGGATACTGAAGATGCTTACTGAGACTATTCCTACTGTACTGCAGATCAATGACCAAATCCTCAGCAGGGTCAGAACCACTGTGTTTAATTAAAATACAGACAGTATTACTACACATCTGGGTGATAAACACCATCACTCTGCTATTTGGGCATTGCTAAAGTTTGGATTTAGAACAATGGAAAGCAGGTGGAGAATTGCAGCTTTTCACTTTATTTTATTACAGGACATTGACTTGTGCATAGTGGCTATAAACCAGCTATGCTGGGTCTTGTGCGCAGGAAGGATTCACTTTTAACAAACTGAAGAGAGATGCTTGTTTTTGAAGGGGTTTTTTGAAGCAAGTAAGTTACTGTGCATATGTGAATGACAAAACTTGTATTTCTTCACATGTGTTCCTAATAAATCACACCTAGTCTTCTTACATTTGCAGTGTTTCTGAACAATTTAATGTTGTCTTGAGGCATGAACTCTTTGGTCTGACAATGAGTGCATTTACTCTCAACTCACCTTTTAGAGGTTCTTCCAGGTCAGAACAGAGATGTCAGGTAACACAAGTATGCGTTAATGCCATGGTGATAAATAAATTAAGAGAGGATATTTAACTTGGCTACTAATAAAAGTTATTTTTCTTGCAGTTCTAAAATTTAATGTAAATAATAAAATGCACCTAGTCTGTGCAGCATCTGTGACATTTGATAACTGCTTTACAAAAGCTATCATGTTTATTAAATCCTTGAGAAAAGGCTTGAAAATGCAGCTTAAAAATCTGTTTATATCAAAGGCTCTGATTTTAAGACAAAAAAAAAAACAAACAAAAAAAAAGACTTTACTGAGAACTTCTAAAAAATAATAACAAAAGTAAAAGACAGAGAAAAGAAGACAATCAGTAGCATAAAGCATGTAAAAATCCTGAGATTTTAGAAAATCTGATGTCAACTAAGACCACACAGACTGGCAAAGTTCCTAAATAAGCAGCCTCCATATATTGGGTATAATTTGAAGGGCAGTCAGAAGCAATGGGGATGCTCTAAAATGTTAAGGCAACCCTTTGGCACCAAAGCATTCAGGAACTTAGGGAAAATCAGAGAAAAAATGATCTCTGAGTTGAACTGTTGAAGTTGATCCTTAAGACTTAAATAAACTGAGGTATGAAGACAGGTTACCTGATAGATGGAATTAATCTACTAGAGTCTGTAGGCTGCAAGCAGTAGAAGCAGAAAGATACCTTGTCAATTTGATTGCCAGCAGCCTGTTTGCATGTTGTGAGAATAACAGTGAAGACCGCTAACACTTAGCAAATCTGATGTGACTGCTGTCAAACGTATGTAGGCAAGGTCTAGCCACCGCGATTTTGTTGTTAGAACTACCCTTGGTTAGAGATTTCTTCCAAGTTGCAATCTCAAGACTGTCTGGTAAAATCTCAAATTGTGTTGAATGAGTAAAACTAGTTGATGTATATTTTTTGATCCTTTTGTGTTAGCGCATGTTTGGATGCTGCAGTGAAAGTAATCCTTCGCCAAATCATGCCTATGTTCCTATGACTTAGGCTGTTCATATTAATGACTTGAACTCCATGGGCCAAGCACTCCTATCAAAGCCCTTTCCCTCCATTATGATTCCCACTTTGTTTTGCCTCTTTCCTGGTACTTCCACCTCTAAAGCATAAATGCATGACTTGATGTAGATCTAAATAAAAAATTCCCATTCAATATCTAGATCCTTGATTTTCTGAGGAAAGAAATCTTCCTCAGTCAATGTGGAGAACAATCTGCTTGGCTACAGAACAACCCCAAGAATAATGATGAAACTCTGGCTGAATGATCACTTTGAAATAACCTACAGCACTGCTCCTTGATGCAATTCAGCTTATTCCACTGAACCTTTGGCACCTTGCCAATGCAAATATCTCAGAATCACAAGTATGGTCACTTATCACTGTGGATGTGCAGTATTCCATTGGTTACATCCTTCATATATTCCTTCTACTGGGATTTGCTGAACTGTCCTGAAGGAGCCATCTATAGAAAATTAAATACTGTCCTTGTGGAAAAGTCCTTATGGAGTTTTCTCATTTAACATATTCTCTTTGCTCATCAGGTACTTCTCAGTGGCCTTCCTGTGCGATATTTGAAAAAAACAAATACAGAAACTTACCAAAAGAAGAAATAGAAAAAAAGCAAGGACACAATCTCTAACTTGTTCAAGAGTGTGTTGAAGCTAAGAAGTGAAGAGAGTATGTTTTAAAGAGGGGGCAGAAGAACAAGAAATTGGTTCAGGAAGCATAAAAAAATGTTTGCAGCCCTTCCCTTCAGGAAGCATAAAAGAATGTATTACAGAGCATTAGGATGCAGAATAACCTAGAATTTACTTGCCAGAAACTACTACATTGTATGATTGGTTTGTGATCTAGGTTACAGCCTACATCTGTATAGCATATTATGGCTAAACTAGGTCTTTTCACTTGAGCAGTGTACACTAAGGAGAATGATACATGATCTGTGATTCATGTAAGAATGGCCAGGACCTTGAATATTCTTTGTCCATGATATAGTCATAGCAATGTGTCTGTTTGCTATGGTTTGTTATGCAGATGATGATTTTCCAAAACCAACTTAGTCATTTAAAATCAGCAGTTCAATTAAAGTCTGTATGTAAGCCAACTGCAGTGACACAAATTAGCACAAAGCAGATATTGCAGTGATTCTGACATACCATCAAAGCATGTCCTTAGGGCCTCCCTCAGGTCCACAACAAAGTCTGCTCTGATAATTGCCTTTGTGTCTGGCAGTTCAAAACGAGCAGACAAATTTCTGTCCCTACTGTCTTTCCTGGTGACATTTTCCTTTTGTTATACAAATATTCTGTAAAATGAAGCATTCACATATCACAACAAAAACATTTTGGATTACTTAGACACAGTCTAATTATGAGGTGTTTCCAGCATCAGTCTACAAGCACACATTAAACAGTCATTTTGCATGGAAATACAAAATATTCAAGCTATGCTCAGATCTGCCTTTGCATCCAGTGTCTCTGTGATGAATAGGAAAAATAGGTGGTTCCTCAGATAGCTGTTAGACTGGCAACAACATCAATGTGAATGTGTCAGTCTAGGAAGATACCCTCTCTTAGGACTTTCAAAAAGCTTAAAGAAAATCCTTTTATTTTGAAGACTCATCATGGGTCTCCCCAACCAGTTGTGTTCACAGCAGTGATATGTCTCCAGTGATCCAATAACATTTCCACAACCCCTGGCAAATTAACTTCTTTTCTTCTATCAAAGCTCCCATCATTCAGCAGATGCCAGGTTGGAGGGTTGGGGCAGAACCTTTCAAGAGAGTTGTCTTCCATAGCCTCTCCCCCCCGGGTGATTGTTCTGGCTTTTATGACAGTTTGGCCACATATTTCAGTACTTGTTCTGCAAGACCTATACCTTTATCTAAGCAAGTGGAGGTGTTATTTACATGTCAGTAATATACAGGAACTACTTTAGTGCCCACTCCAATTATTGTTGTTGCTTTACAGTCAGTCATTTTAGTAGTTACTGAAATTCTGCAAATAATAAAGAACCACAAATCTCCTGATGTTATAAATCCGTAATGCAACAACATCTACTTACCTGCATACCATCTGTATTTCTATGCAAACTAATGAAGAGAGTGAATTGTGACAGAAAAACTATGGAAGTGTTAGCAGAAATGCAAAACAAAATGCAGATGAATAGAAGATTACAGGAAGGGTAGGCTTGTATGTAAGAATTTGTCCCTGTAAGTCCCATCACAAACCTAACAAAAGGGGATTTTGGACTCTCAGGACAGTGCTAAGCTACCCCTACTGCAGCATCATGACACGTAGCACTGCACCACCCCAGTGCAGTGAGGGACAAGGGGGTCATCATCCTGCAGGCCTCTCCAGAGAAAGCCAACACAGATTAATACACTGGCTGTTCACTCCATCTCTCCAAACTATAGTGCTGGTGGCTGTGTGCCAGCAGTAACCTCTGTGGGTAAAGTTCCTCGTGCCAACATGACCCCAAGTATTTGAAAATTAGCCAGGTATACACTGTTATATACGCTGAGCTCCACCATACTAAGGGGAGGTGCTATAGCAAGTACTTTACTACAGTGTTCGTATGGTTTCTCTCCGAGGTGCATCTACAAGTGCAGCCTGCTGGAACATGTCGGGTTGGCCTCACAGGCCTCAGGCTGCATTTCAGAAGTGGATGTATTTCCCCTCTGTACTTCCTACATTTTAGGAGCGCAAGTTTCTGCCATTTTAATGATTCATTTCCTAGTTTTTAAAGACTTGATTTCTGCAAGGACAAGAGTAATAGGTAGCTCAAAGAACTATTCTTTTCCTCAGCCAGGAGCTATACAGATGCTGTCGACCGGCTCAGATGGCTACCAATACGCAACTTCACCACTTGGAGAAGTGAATGTTTATATGGCTTAAGATAAACTTTTATGGCAGTATTTGTTTCTAAGTCTGAAACATTATGTGATCAGCTTGGGAACTGTCTGAGCCACAGTCTGAGCTCCTGGATGGATAAGAACACGTAAGTAAAAACATAGTGATCTGATAAACACATATTTTGGGAAAGAGTAAAATTCTGAAAATCAAACAAAATCTGGCCACTTCAGCTTCTCCAGCATTAGCCACATCACATTTCAAGTATAGGAATGAGAAAAGCTTTTTCTTTCACTCAGAATTGCCTTTGAACAGTAAGTACCATTCTGTCATTCCAGACATTACCAGAGCAGTAGGGCTGAGTCTGAAGGGAATAAGTTCAGGCCACAGACTGTTGTCTTTAAGAGGAATGGAAATCTTCTGAAAGTATTTAAATTACAGCAATTTCAAATTGGCAGTGAAAACATGATTTGTAAGTAAAGATAATCTTTGTAAACCATTAGTGCACTGACATATTTTACAATGCTTGTCCTGTAGTTAAGGAAAATTTGTGACTTAACCAGAACCAGAAAGAATAAAAAGCTGGTTTGCAGGAGACCTTCTTGTTGCAGAGGCGAATGTGGCAGCTATTATGCACTTAGCATTAATCATACTCTGTTTTGATACTCGTCTTGCTGAAGACTGGGATGCTGGCCAAAACACTGGGTTTATTCTCCTTTTCTTTCCAAAATATTCCCTGAAATTTTCAACCTCTAGAGCTGGTCAATATCTTATTAGAGAGGTGAAGCCACTAATTTTTCAGACTTGTGTCCACAGCATCAGAGCATGGTATCTGAACATGACCTCTCAGCCTAGGGGCAGGAGGGCCACAGCCAAAGCCACACTGACACATGTTCCCATCACTCTTGCTGCCCATCAGGCCTGCTTCCACTCTCAGAGCTATCATTGATCTCTATGATGTAACACTTAGTCCTGCTCTTTATAGACTAAGCCTTCCTTTGCTTTCACTATGCCATTATAAGAACATCTTTTCAAAGGATTAAAGGTAGTGCCTGTTCTAAGCCAGCAGTGAGAATTAATCAAAGGGAAGAAATAATTTTATAGTGGATATGGGTAAAGACAAAGAGTTGTTTTACATTCTTAAACCAGAAAGCAAATTAATTGCATTGTATTTCACTGCAGTGTGATGTTTACTACATGATTAGATAGGCAGACTTCAGGAAACAAGCTGAATAAAAAAATGCTTGTTATCGGTGGCTAAAAAGAACTTGTCTTTCATATAATACAAACGTCCCAAATACATTTTGTGTAACATATATCCTGTGCAACTTGGTCTGTGTGGTCCTGCTGTGGCAGGGGGATTGGTCTAGATGATCTTTCGAGGTCCATTCCAATCCTTAATGATTCTATGAGTCTATGTTTCTACCTTAGCCATCTCTAAAGTCACATTATCCACCTATGTGGATATTTTTTTTAATGTTGATGTAAACAGAAAGTGAAAAGATTGTTCAACACCAATGGCACCCTGGCTTGTATCAAACACAGTGTAGCCAGCAGGAGTAGGGAAGTGATTGTCCCTCTGTACTCAGCACTGGTGAGTCCACACCTTGAGCACTGTGTTCAGTTCAAGTTCTGGAGAACAAGGCTTAGAAGGAGTGGCTGAGGAAGCTTGGTTTGATAGTCTGAAGAGAAGGAGGTTGAGGGAAGACCTTATTGCTTTCTACAACTACCTGAAAGGAGGTTGCAGAGAAGTGGGTTTTGGTCTCTTCAAACAAGTAACAAGAGATACAAGAAGAAATGTCTTCAAGTTGCACCAGGGGAAGTTTAGGTTGGACATAAGGAAAAACTTCTTCATTGGGAGGGTCATCAGGCCTTGAAACAGCCCATAGAGTTGCATTGGTTGAATTGCCATCCCTGGAAGTGTTTGAGTCATGGACATGGTTTGGTGGTGGACTTGGTGTAGTTTGGTCAATGGTTGGACTCAATGATCTTGAGGATCTTTTCTAGCCTGGATGATTCAATGATTGTATGAATCCAAGTATGCATTTATCTTATGGAAAGAAAAATGTACCAATTGGATGGGTGGATGGATGGATGGGTGGATGGATGGATGGATGGATGGATGGATGCATGGACAGTGGGCTAGGTACACACACAGAAGCATCCCACAAGGGCAGTGGAAAAAGAATGACTGATGGGGCTGAAGCTGGATGTGTCATTAGGCCTTAGCATACACATAGTATGTACTTTGACAGATTGCAAAAATATGAGTTGGAATCCTGAGACAGAACATTCGTGATAGAAAATCCTTTTAAACCCCTTAGCTTGCATGTAGAGGCAAATGCTTTTCCTGGGGCAAAACAGAACAAACTGAAGATGTGCAGGTGTCAGGGTGGGGCTACAATAATAATCCCCAAGGGCCACAGCATGTCTGTTCTACAAATACTATGTTTTTCGGATTAAAGATGGTTAAAAAAACTTCTATTAAGATAAATTCCTTTCAAAAGAAAATGTCCTAATTATAAGGGTCTTCTGTGAGCATGATCCATTTGTACTGATTTTTTTTAAAGCATTTTTTAAAACAGGGTTTCAAAGGTAGTTTCAACTAAAAAACATTTCCTGGCCTTCTTGGCTCAGGAATTCACATTGCTGCAGGCTGCCTATGCAAGGCACAGTGACCTTTAGAGCAGCATAGTCCCAGACTGAGTTCTTTCCAAGCCTCTTCTGCTACACAGAGCCCTAGCTAAGACAGTGACTCTGCAAGTCTTGTTTAGCTCTGTTTGGCAACTGGAGCTGAGATCTGTGAAAATGCCAATTTGGGCTCCAGCTATTATTCAGTTAGACCCCAATTTACCTTGTCTTCCTTGCAGTTTTTAATCTGTTATTTTCCCCTTGTAGACATGCTGTAAAAAGTCAGCAGCATGTTACCCTCTCAATGACTGCACAATACTGCTACAGTCATGCAGTTGCTTTCAAGTGAAATTCATTTTAGGAAATTACCTACTGTATTTCCATGCATCTTCTAACAGATTTGACATAGAAAGAAGGAGGAGCCAGCATCTTATAACCAGCTCTTTGCTGACATAAATAAAGTCACTAAAAAAATTGAGATGGCTCAGTGTGCCACTGAATAGACTCCTAATGACCCTCCCTGTTTGGAATATAAACTTCTGTTGGAAACACATAGCAATATTATTCTTTGTTACGCAACTGGCACGAGGTTTCCTCCTACCTGTAAGCTTTCATATATCTTCATGGACCTTCTGCTATGAAGTTTACCTGCATGACAGATGAAGTGGGATGGTAACTCCACTGAAAAAAGCTATGAAGCTATTCAACAAGGTAATGGTAAGTAGTAGCTTGAATACTATGATGAAATTTTTAAGTAACAGCCATTAACAAACCATACTGATCATTTTCCTGTAACACTATGGAGGTCAATGGACTGGCTTCAGATTTCAGCTTATATGAAAACAGACCCCTTTCACTTAAAAATGACTGTTATATCACTGATAAATACATATGAAAAAACATGTTTCATAATAAAGATCTCATGAAGGTAGCCCTGCCTTTATGTGAGAACACAGAGCTTAACTGAAGCCATAAGGGAATGCACAAAGTTAGCTGCCTTGTTTGCAGTGTTGTAGGCTGTCCTAGAGCAAGGTCAGACTCACAGTTATGCATTAGTATGATTTGTTATGAAAAGTGGCATTTAAATATTTAAATGTACCAGGTCTTATGTGTTTAATTTTATTGTTTAATTGTAGCATAGTTTCCCAACTAAGTAGTAGCTGGCACAGCATAGTGGGCTGCTCTTTATTTATGTGCTGCTGCAGCTTTCCGGAGCCTTTTGGTGTTGGTAAGGCATTTCAGCTATACATTACTCCTTTTTCACTCTTGAAGATGTTCATTAAGGCATGTAAGGTACTAGCAAACTACCCTGGAACTTAGGAAAAAATGTTTCCCAGTATATATTCAGCAATACCTATACAGAAGTTCTTGTTCTTTTAGAGTGCAACTATAAATTCATAGTTAATGTATCATGTCAAGAATGAATCACAGAGTAAATGTATATCCTACTGATAATAACAAGAGCTGCCTACATATAAATGCATTGCATTACGTTAAAGATGCTCTTTGAGGCACTTAAACAACATCTATCAGGTTGTAGTTACTGAATAATATAATCAGCTACAACAAAAGCCATAGATGGCATCCTAGCTGTCTCCTTGTTGTATACGCTAACAAACCTTTCTAGCATCACATGTTTTATACAAAATAGGCATCCTCACTGGAGAGATGGGATTGCCTGCTAAGGATTTCAGCCATGCCGATGTCCAATTTAAACACACAGAAGATTAAACAATTGAGATAAAAATTTAAAACCAGACATGTTTATCTTAGTATTGCTGAGCACCAAAAGCATAATAAAGTGAAGTCACAGATGCTCCCACATTTAAGTTTACTATGATGTTTTAAAAAACCAACCCAACCCCAACCTGTAGGGATGTGGGGACAAAATAAATAGAAGGGAGGAGACACAACATGATTCAAGACAGAGATGAAAAAAGAAAGTCAAACATCATAATGCAAACATGCAACAAGCACTTAGAAGTAAGTTACTTGAACAGGAGTGCTAAGCACTGGGGTTTCAAATATTTATTAAAATATTTATTTATGTTCCTGCTTTCCCTACATGCCCAGTGAAATGCTTTTCAGCAGTCCTCCTTCCACTGGAGCCACACATAATGGCACTGAGGCAATATAGGGTATAAAAGTCTTTATCTGCAGGTATAGGTTTGTGTATATGTGCTGCCTGCTTTGGAGAAAGCTCCTAAGCAAGACTTTTTTTTATCCCAAGACAATTACCTCAGCTTTCCAGAGGTAAACCTTAGAAACCAACCAACTGACCAACTACTCTGAAATCCACCCCACCTTGTGCTGTGTGTTTTGGGTAAGTGTTGATTCGCAGAGTAGTGCAAGCTAAATTTACTCTTATTACATTGGCATTTGCTCATCTTAGGACCACTGCGTGAATTTGGCTACTAAAAGGGATATTTTTTAAAAGTCAATTAATTAATAATTTCAAATGTGCTCCTAAAACGGACATAAATTTTCTGTTGCAATTCTGTCTTCAACATTCCCTCAGTGTATGTCACCACAAAAGCCCCCACAAGGAATTAAAGGCATTTTCTGCATGGTTCACACAAGGACAAGTCCATTTCTTCCCTCTCAGTGAAACCTTGGTTGCACTGTAACTAATGCAGCCTGCTGCAGAGATTAGTATAAACTATGAACAGGCACAAGATTAGGGTAGGGCCAGGGCTTGTTTTCTCACAAAAGTTGTGGGCTTGTTAGTTGATACAAGCCAGATTAAAGTAAGGGTTAGACTGCTCATAGATGTGACAATTTAAAAAGCATGGGGAGTACACTTTGCTGTTAAACCGGTTCATATCGTCACTGAACTGGCCTCCAGTTCTAGCTCTGCAGAGTGTTTATGCAGAGAGAGAGCTCTATGCACACAGGTTTGTCCACCAATGTCCAAAGCACATACGAATTTATATGAAACAGCATGAGTTTATTTAATCCAGGAAGATGAAGCTGCCCTCTGAGCACACAGCAACACAGTTCCAGCTGCCATCAGGCACGTGCGCAGGTAGTAATGAAGGGGAGATATCCTTCCCCTATTTCCACTTAAAATGCACCATTGGAAGGTATACCTAAGAAATGTACTGATATTTGCTACCACATGAGTAACATAAATAACACTAAACCTTTTCTTTTTTAAAAAATACCCCCACAACCCAGGCTGTTACTCAACATCTCATAAACTGTGCTTGCAACTGGTGGATTCAGCTATGGTGAAGACAACCCTTGTTTTGGCAGAGGCCTCTTCTCTGCATAAACAATAGAAAGAATTAGAAGTACATAGTCATAGAAAACAATGTCATTAAAATGATGTTTTGTTATGATCTACGTTCTCTTCAAAAACGGAATGAGAAGTATTACTAAAACCCAAGCCGTCCAGACCTTGGTGACCTAGTAGTTCCTGTATCCTGTAAAGATCGTCCCCAGAAACATTCCTTCAAAGACAGAGAGTTCTGCTTTAGATTAGAATGCCTAGTCCTGGAGCTTGCAACAGCCCTACTGAAAACAATTAAGTAATTTATACTTAGAAGCAACTGTGACCTTATCCAGTCAAATACCTTCCCATTATTAGGACAAAAGAGACAGTATGTTATTTGACTTTCCCTAATATTATCTGCTATAGCGGTATTTTTTGTGGGAATTCAACTAAAAAATAATACGTTGTCTAGCAACAAAGAAAACAGACACAAACAAGAAAGAAACAGAGTGACAATTCTGGGTTCGATACCGTATATTTCTACATTCAGGTAAGCTCAGTAAAACTAAAACAACAAACAAATTAAAATGAACTGGCAAACCAGCCTCTCAACAGTGAATTGATACCAGGGCTTTGGGCTAGTGCAGCTGTTGGTTTGTTTTAGGGTTTCTTTACTTCAGTTTCAAAAGCATCTGAGATTCATTAAGTTCCTCTAGGGATATTTAACTTTATAATTCAATCTTTTAAACTTAATCATAAAGTTACAGAACAAACATCCTTTATTTTCTCCTTCAGCCAATTTTGTGTTTGTGAATGAAAAGGCTTTAACTTTTCAATTTTATTGAGGCTGCACAATGAAAAACGGTTAATTCAAAATAAAGGGTACCCTGATGAGTTATGTGGGTTTCTGCAAAACTCAGTATTTGTCTAGAGATATATAATTAATATCATTATAATATGTGCAGTCCACTATTAATAACGATGTTAATCTAAACAAGTTACACATTTAACTTCACAAGCTATGAATAGAAAAAACGATAGTGAAAGAAAAGACAAAATAATTAGGTTGAAAAATACAACATCCGTGAAGGTACATTGAAGCCAGTGATGGTTATAGCCATAGTATTAAAAGGAACACATTAAGGCTGAGCTCAAAGCTCAGCATAGTCAGAGAGGTCCACACTGCATGATACCTGAAGATACCTACATACTATATTTGAAGGAAAACATCAGCTGTACCCTGTGCTTTAACTGATACTTGAGTGTAGTCTTTTCTACAATGGAGAGCAGCTCTGTGCTTGGCTCAGCCACCTCTAGGCACCTGTCTGCTGTTGCAGTGGTCACTACCGGGCAGAAAAATGGCTAAGGTTGACAGCCAGAGTGGTCCCAACATAGACTGACTCTTACCACATCAGGTGTAACTGCTGGTCAAGCCAAACTCAGGCCTCTGAAGAATGTATGAACACACCAAGCTGCATGTTGGGCATCTCTGAACTGCCAAAAGCTCCTGGGAGAATATAGAGTGTAGTGTATACGTATGTGTTGTCCTCAGTGATGAGTGAATTTGGGGCACAGAACTCTTTTAAGCAAGGAAGACTGATGTCACTTTGACCTTTTTTTGGTCACCTCAGAAAACGTGGTTGTTCTGAAGGCACTGAGAATTCAAGAATTCCATGTACAGCCTCCTTCCTGCTCCTTTTTTTTGCACATTTATACATAGAGAAAACAAGAATAATTTTCAGAAAAGCAACAAGGCAGGTCTTTTGCACATTTGCCCTGCAACTTCAATATGGGTGCAGGACCAGAAGAGGGGTGGTTAGCAGATCGAGGGAGGTTCTTCTACCCCTCTACTCTGCACTAGTGAGGCTGCATCTGGAGTACTGTGTCCAGTTCTGGGCCCCTCAGTTCAAGAAGGACACAGAGCTGCTGGAGGGTGTCCAGCATAGAGCACAGATTATGAGGAAGGGCTGAGGGAGCTGGGTCTCTTGAGCTTAGAGAAGAGGAGGCTGAGAGGTGACCTCATTCATGTCGATAAATATGTCAGGGGTGGGTGACAGGAGGATGGAGCCAGGCTCTTCTCAAGATCATCTGGTATAGGACAAGGGGCAATGGGTGCAAGTGGAATAGAGGAGGCGCCATATAAATATCAGAAGAAACTTCTTCCCAGTGAGGCTAACGGAGCATTGGAACAGGCTGCCCAGTGGGGTTGTGGAGTCTCCATTTCTGGAGATATTCAAGACCCGCCTGGATGTGTTCCTGTGTGATTTGGTCTAGGTGATCCTGCTGTGGCAGGGGGATTGGACTAGATGATCTTTCGAGGTCCCTTCCAATCTCTAATGGTTCTATGTTTCTATGAAAATGAGCAGTGGATAGACTGAGTCTTGCCATGTTCTATCCTGGATTGTGCCCAGCACATAGATGGAGCAGCACTTGGTCTTGAACCTTTATTACTGAAATATACTTGAATGAGACCATTCAGGCTGAGGAGACTGTTCAGTGCTCATACGAAATCCTTCTAATTTGCTGAATTTGGGCTTAGCCAAGATATTTGTTTTCTTCATCTGTATGTTGCCAAGGCATACATTCATCTACAGCATATAGACAGGGTGAAAATGTGTCAAGAAAGCTGCATGGACTAATTAAAGATTTGGAGAATTATCAATCATTGACAAATTTTAAATAAAGTCTCATTGACCAGAACTTCATTGAAATTTCTTGTCATTCAAGGTGGTGTTAGAATCTGTGTAAACATCAGATGGAAAGAAATGAAATGGACAAATTGTACCCAGCCAGTTATGAATTTTACTGATGCCTCATCTGAAACAGTAGTAACAGATGACTAAATATCTTGTTATCTCAACAACAGTACATAGGAGTCTGAAGGAAGGTTGCCTCTGAATGAGAAAAACAATTAAATACCAAGAAGGCCATGTCAGAAGTAACTGGTGGAGTAGCTGGTGGTATTATTTGCACTCATGGTGTGGGATTTGGCAAACCCATACAATGGCCTTCACTCATAACTATGCTGATTACCCTACATCTTAGGAACCATGATTTACCTCTTCTGCAACTGCTAAGACAGTTTCTGAAAGCAGTAGTTTTCACAGTGCTTCAACTGAACTGCAAAACGGAAATTGAAGGACAGATTAAAAGATGCAGCAGCAGTGTCAGCAGCTTCCTTTCTCTACTGAAGCAAACAACAGAGTCTGCTGTAGCACATCATGATTAAAGACACTGTTGACAATGCTTTTCAGCAATATTATTTAGATTTCAACGTAATTCATATGCCATCATTTTCAGATAAGCAACCCAACCAGGTGCTAAGGCCTCATATTTATCTTTACTGAATTTAGCAACCATTGAAGCAATAATTTGGCACTCTTCTAAGAGTTAAATAAGAATTAATGCCAAGAATAGTCTTGTGGTTTGAAAATAAAAATTAGAGGATCTTGAGAGGATAACAAAGCAAAGAGTAAGGAGTCATAACCTCTGAGGAATTGTCAAAAATAATTTGTCTATCTAATTTCCTTTATATCAAGGTAATGGGCCCTGCAGACTGAAGATTGAGTCAATGAAGCAGAAAATAAATTCATCAGAATAACGTAAGAGGAATAATGAGGCTGGGTCAGCCTGAATAGTCCACTTAGCACAGTATCCTTTCTCTGACAATGGTCCAAGAAGTTGTTTATGGAAGAATATAAAACCAGGGCAAATATATAATGATGCCTCCTTGGCACATTCTTGTATTGGGATTGCTTGGCAAGGTTTTGGTAGTGAGAATCTATAGGGATGGCTTCTGACAGAAACTGCTAGAAGCTTCCTCCATGCCAAATAAAGCCAGTGACAGCTGGCTCCAAGATGGATCTGCTGCTGGCCAAGGCTGAGCTCATCAGTGTCAGTGGAGGTGTCTCTGTGATAAAAGATTTAAAAAGGCAAAAATACAACCCAAGCTTGAACTCGCTTTTTCAGACAGTACCAAATTGGCTTTAGTAGCTGACTAGAATGGGACCTACTGCTGCATACATGCAGTATTGTGGAACTCAGCATCAGATAATTTATTTAGTGTCATTCATCACCAAGCTTGAACATATTTCTGAAAGAACCTGGAAACCATAAAAAGTATTTTATTCCTAGAAAAATAGAAATTATTGTCCATGCAAGTATATTTTACAAGCTGCTCAAGGAAACATAAGAAATCAACCAATGTTTTTTGCTTAACTAGAGTAGGTTCCTTCCACAGGCAAGGAGACACAGTTTGTCATCTCCATATTGAATGAAAAGAATAAAGGTTCAATTTCTTCACTCCAGCCATAGAATTCTAGGTTCAATACAAGTCATTAAGCTGCCCTTATTCTCCTGAAGAGTGGCCTTGTGGCACATGCTGAGAGTGGTTAGGTTTCAGCACTGATTCAGAGCCCACCACTGCCCCTGAACAGGGTGATAGAGAATTGGCTGCTGTAAATGGATTCAGCAGTGCAAAGATCATGGGAAGATGTGCCCCTTTGTTTTAATTTCTCCCCTAATGGCAATTTGCTCCAATTAGTGCCTCAGCTAGTAATGATTGCTGCACAGTGCTCTGACTTACTTCTGTCTGAACCAGATG
The DNA here is from genome assembly GCA_013397515.1 of Upupa epops. Lineage (NCBI taxonomy): Eukaryota > Metazoa > Chordata > Aves > Bucerotiformes > Upupidae > Upupa > Upupa epops. The sequence continues at coordinate 182,328 of VZRI01007141.1, forward strand.
ACTCAAAATCAGAGAATCTCACTTGTGATGTAATGTATAACCTGGCCTAGTGCCCTTGCCATAACAAAGATCCCTGGCCAGTGCTCATGACAGTGCTTTCTGGAAAAGGTTTTTCCCTACCACTGGGCTGGGGTCTTGGTTATATATGTAGCAAGTCTTGCCAGAACTTTATTTTATGTGGTTAGCTTTTCTGATATTGATCAGTTTATTTAAAGGAAGAGGACATATGCTGATAGACAGCTAATCATGATACAAATAATAATGAAAAAATAGATGGCATTAATTCAGCCGCTCATACTCCTTTATAGTTTGAAACTGCAATACAGTAATATTTAATTCCCCAAAGGTACACTTTCCTATAATTTTTTTGTCTGCCAGATTGTTCAAAATACCTTTAAACATTACCAAGCAATGGGCCATTATGTGAATTACAGTGCATTCATGTTCATACCATTCTCTTAAGTACTTGCTAATAAAAGTTATTAAAGAAGACACGGCTGACTGAATCTTAAAGCTTTCATTTATGAAAAGGTAACAATATTCCTTTAAAGCTCTACACAAAACCCTTTTTTAGAACATCCATGCTAGGAATCTTTTTTATTTTTTTGCTTTCCTCCACAGTAGACTCTTGCTGAGGTGACATGCTGGCAAGCAGGCACTTTCTCCCTATTAGCAAACAAGTCTCCTACTGCACAGTGCAGCCCAGAGCTCCCTGAGGTCACTGGAGAAACTGCCATTAAATTAAACAGGCTTTGAATCACTTAATCCAAAGAATAAGGGGCATTATGCTGGCTACACTAGAATAGATTTGAACCTGGATTCCTCAGCCTCTGTTTTGAATGGAAACACCACAGGCTTCAACTAAACAAATGGCTTCCACCAATATAAAATTCAACGACAGCAGAGGATTTCTGTTTTCAGAGGACTACAGAGTCTTAAAGCTCAAGTTTTATTCTCATATGAACATAACTGATCATGTAACACATAAAGGATATGGATAGTTTCATGGAATTCCTAATAAGTGCTGCAGACTTCCTGCTCCTGTGTTGTCTCCATGATTCTATCTGCATCTACATCTTTTAAGACTTCATGATGCCTACAGTCATAGTTGAAGCAGTACATTTCCTAATTAGGCATTACTTTGCTCTCCAAACTCTGCGACAATAGCTGGTGAGTGGTTAACAAGCTACACAAAACTTCAGAGTAGGAAATACATAGCAGGTCTATTAGGAAGAGATATCTTGAACAGCACATTGCCTCTTAGCAACTGGCTGGGGACTGTACTTCATGATGAGTCAGAGGGAAGGGTCCATTATACACTGCTTTCAGTGGTGCTGTGTATTTTTCTTGGAGGATTCCCAGTCAAGTAGAGACTTAGCTCAACCTTGCTCAGCTTGGGAACTGTGAAGGCGGTGTAAGTCATTAAGGTATTGATTCAAGATAAATTTGTGAAAATATAACATCTTTGTGTGCTGTTTACCTCAGTGGGATGGCAACACAACTCACAATATATATCTAACATGCCCTGACTAAAGCAAACAACTGATAGAGTGTATTCTTACTGTTATATTAGTTAGGTCAATGGATTGTAGAAGACAATTAAAGATAGATATTAAGCCAAGTGTTATTTTAGAAAGAAAAGGATTTCTAAAAGTAGTAGCTATGGTATACTAAAAATGAGAGGATTTCATCAAGACAGCATTGTTTTCAAAGCATTTGGTACACAAAAGCTGGAGAATGGCTACAGCCTAGATATTTAATTACTGTTTCCTACATCTAGTTCATGTGCCTGCATTTGGAACTTATTCTGTACACATCACAACAATTTTAGATAGATGGATGCCATAACAGCGTTTTAAATAGGGAGGTGATGAGTCCCTTCAGCAGCTATTTTCACTTCATGAATAATGAATACTTCTACATACAACAAATACTATCAATTATAGAACTTTAAAAATAATATATGTTCTTTATTTTTATATACTTTGTACCAGTGATAAAGCAGCAATTATGTGCTGTACTGGAACCTCATTTACCTTTCTAGTGTTTATATACCTACAGCTAAAATTATTAGAGTATCTGAAGTTCACAGCTTTCATTAGGAGTGAATGTTTAGGAGATCTGTGGAATAGACTTCAATCTTCAAACCCATAGTGCAACTGGAAAATTTTATTTGTGTGTCTTTTAACCCCAAATCAAGTGTGACAATTATCTTTTGATTAGAGCTTTCTTTGCAACTGAAAAGACAATATCTGGACCATGCAAGAGTTTCCGTGTTGCAAGTGTGTCAGTCACTTGTTGAGTAATACAGTTCGCGTCACTTACAGTCCATGTCTGTAAATACAGATCAATATGGCCCATGTCCAAGTGGAGGCCAGTGACAAGCGGAGTCCCTCAGGGATCAATCCTGAGACCAGTCTTGTTCAACATCTTTGTCAATGACATGGACAGTGGCACCCTGAGCAAGTTTGCTGATGACACCAAGGTGTGTGGTGCAGCAGACATGCCAGAGGGTAGGGATGCCATCCAGAGGGACCGTAGGACAGACTGGAGAGGTTCGTACATGCCAACCTCATGGGGTTTAACAAGACCACATGTAAGGTTCTGTATCTGGGTCAAGGCAATACTAAGCACAGTTACTGGCTGGCCAGTGACTGGCTGGAGAGTAGACCTGAGGAGAGGGACTTTGGGATGCTTGTGGACGAGAAGCTCAACATGAGCCAGCACTGTGCACTTGTGGCTCAGAGGGCAAACCAGATCCTGTGCTGTCTCAGGAGAAGTGTGGCCAGCAGGCTGAGGAAGGTGATTCTCCCCCTCTACTCCACTCTGGTGAGACCCCACCTGGAGTACTGCATCCACTTCTGAAGCCCTTATTACAAGAAGGATGTGGACATGCTGGAGCGAGTCCAGAGGAGGGCCACGAGGATGATCAGAGGGCTAGAACACCTCTCCTATGAGGCCAGACTGAGAGAGACTGGTGATTCTATGATTCTATGATAATAAGACTTATTAAATACCTCTTTCAGCATTTTCCTTCTAGCAAGAAATTATAATGTTTGATATGCAGTTTTCTGGTCTCAGGAGAGGCACTAAATAAGATATCTCAAAAGAAATTATATTGTCATTGTACAGCTTGTTTTTTGTGGCAAGCGAGCAGATGTTAGTCAACTACCAGAATAATAAGGCTTTGATATTATTATCTGATCTAGAACTGCAATAGACATAAGGAATGGTGGAAAGGTGGTTTACCACAGATTGAGTCCAGGTATTCATACAGAAATCAGAGTTTAGAGATCAGAAGCTCTAGTACATTCATTGATCTCCATTTAATTATTTAGGCAATATAACTTACGTTAGAAGTGACTGTATATGTTTTAGTATTTATTATAATTTCCCATACTGAAAATATTTCACAGTAACTGTTTTAACAATGTATTGCTGCTAACCTTTTGGGACTCTGGCGCCTTATTTTCTAGCCAATCTACTTCTCTGGGCTGTTTCACTGATTTTCCTTTAAGTGATACCATTGCTTTAATTTAAAGTCCCTTGAGGCTTCTTGTTAAAGATAAACTTTGTGTTGTGATTTAAAAGCTGAGTAGAATCTCTAATTTTCTGAAGAAAAGCTTAAAGTTTGGTCTTAAAAAGTTAAAAGAGACGTGTCTGCCCCCCAGTTCCCCCTCTTCAGCCTCTTTGGTGACTTCCACCTTCTTTGATTCTTTACATCTTCGATTGTTAAGAGATGCATTGCTGCTGCTGAGAGAAAATGTTATCAATTCTGAGAATGTTATTGCTTCTCAAGCTGAAGAAAATGTGTGATGACTGGGAAGATTTGACTGGACTTGGGGAGACTGTGAGGATTCTGAACTTTGAAGATTTATGAGGATTGAGACTGAAGTTGGATGACTGCTGTGATTTGAGAGAGAAGCAGGAACTGTCTACAGTGAAGATGTTTTGGACATTTTCATCTCAGTCAGTGTCTAAGCACGTGACAAAACACCATATGTCTGTGTCTATATCTTGCTATACCTTTATTCTCTACATTGAATCAGTTGTTTCCTTGTCTGCAGATTTGTAAGTGGGTTTTTTAAACCCCCACTTTGTGTCTGATGCTTTAGATAAGAGATCTTGGTTAAAATATAGTTGGGATCTATAATCCATGACATTAATTGTGACCTAGCTGGGATGCATGGGCATCCAGACAAGGACCTGCACCACTACTGCCTGGACCCACACTTGGAAATTAAGATTGAGTTTTTCACTCCCCAGAAGAGACTGAGCCAACAGTCATAGCATGATCCCTACTGCACATGTGGCCAGAGAAACATGCTACATCTGGTCTAAGCAAATTCTTACGGTTTTCCAACTGTATATGTTCCTGACTAAGACATTAAACCATCTCACAAGTATTAAATCATTTTACATGCAGTTTCTGATCTAGGGCAGATCAATGACTTTTTTATCACTTTGAGTGAAATCACCTACTTGAACTAAGGGAGAGGATAGGGGTCTGCTGAGAAGATTATGTCTATTAGCTGTTCTCTGATGTCTTAGGTGTGGGAAGACAGAGTACAGTTGCATGGTTGATGCATGGAGACCTGTGCCAGGCACAGTGGCAGTGCTGAGAGCTGATAATACCTTTCAAGATTCTGCTGCTGAGTGCTGGGAAAAGGCAATTCTGTAACAGGTAGGTAGAATACAGAAGTGAATTCTTGTCTTTTGTGAGTGTCTCAAGCACATGAAAAGTGTTTCTAGCATGGGAAAACCCTTTATGATGACATTCTAAGTCAGAGTCTTTCATTTGGATTACTGGAAACCTAAAAATAGGGCTTCAGTGTGGCTAACAGAAATGACAAAATGTAGATTGATCTATACTGTTCCTGTCATTGCATACTGGCCTTCTGGAATGAACATGAGCTTTTTGGTGTCTGCTAGGCCAAATTTGAATGAGATAAAAGAAGCAACTTGCATTGTATTGAAGATGTAAGTTCCTGAGCCAATGTTTGGTGACAGCATGCTCAAGAGGCCTTGAGTTTGGTTCTGATTCATAGTGGAAAACTTTCAGCAAGTTTAATCATGCAGGGTTCAAATCTAGCTCTTGTTCCTTGGCTCATTAATGAAAGAAATGGCATGAGAGCACAAGAGTCTCCAAAATACAAGGGGACATCAGTACCACGTTCTACATCATTAAGTTCCTTCAGCTACTGTGTTTGCACAGGATGTTTTGAAAGTGTACAGAGGTCAGAGAATATTCAGGTCATATACTATTCCAAAAACTTCACTCAAAGTCTCTGGAATATTAGTAATTGCAAGCAATGGACTGAGAAGATACTATTCTCTATGCCCTATTAAGTAGGTTCATAGCTCGTAGTAGTGGAAGTTTTATCCTGCCTAGCAGAAGGAGATGTAAATGAGAATTACCCCTTAATCTGTTTGGTTCACCAGCACTATGATTCTTCTGATCACCTGGTTGAAAGTGAAATGAAGGATTTCACATTAAAAAATTCCTGATTAGTCCTGGAGAACATTAGCATGGAAAGAGGTAGAAGTAAACTTTTACTAAAAACTGTTTGGTACTACTCTAAAGAAATGATACACCTTAAAGCAGCCTCTTATGATTCTCTATTAGCTTTCTCAAAGTTGAAATATTAGATTAATATTAAAAAAAGTAACACAAATTATTCATATGATTTTCTTCAAAGACAGCAGTACTCTTCAAAATCAAGAAGGCTGGCACCACTCTTTACTGATTAAAAAACACATTTCATTTGGAGCACAGGAACCTGATCACTGTCAGGTATCACATATTCACACAACCCTCTGGGCTTATTTGTTTACTTATTTGGGTAGCTTGGCTTATGGCCATGCAGCAAAGGCACTAAATGAAAAGCAACTTATGTAGTCAATTATATGCAATTTTAAAATCAAACAGATGTATACAAAACATACAAGTTAAACATATATAATGATCTGTACCAAACACAACAAATAACAGGACATACAATCCAGGCTACAATTATTTGGCTCAGTTAAATTACATATTATAGCAGTTCTAAATGTCTTTACAGTAATTACAAAGGTGATGATATGATATGCCCGTGATGCTGCTGTCACTGAAGGTTGCTCTTTCAATAGTACAGTTCTTAATTTTTTCCCTCTCTTTCATTTTGTAAGTTTGACGTAGGCAGGAGTAAATAATTTGGCTAATTGATTCAGTCTGTGGAAAAATTTGGGCTACTTCTCTGATGTTATCATAACATAGTACCAAGTATATGTTACTATGCAAAGTAGGTTGCTTAATGCCTAGATGTCATGAGAACCATATTTTGTTATTTCTTCTACAACATGTGAAAAAATATAAAAACTTTTGTTTGAAAATGTGATAACCAGATAAAAATATTGATGAAGTTAAAATGATACTTGTGAATTCTGCTCCAGATCCTTTAGCCAATAGACATGCTTGTTTTGCACTGGTGACTACTCTGTGACTGCGTAACAGGCTCATTTAATGCCCATGAGGGTTAAAACTGCAGAAATATAACCATATGTAAGTTGTCTGCCTGGTTACAAGTACAAAACCATTAGGATCATGTGTTCAGAAGGTATAAACCATACAAAGGCTGCTTACGCTTTTATCATAGAACCATAGAATGGTATGGGTTGGAAGGGACCTTAGACATCACCTAGTTCCAACCCCCTGTAATGGGGAAGGACATACCTCACTAGACCAGGTTGCCCAGAGCCCCGTCCAGCCTGGCCTTGAATAACTTCCGAGGAGGCGGCATCCACAACCTACCTGGGCAACCTGTTTCAGTGCCTCAGCACCCTCACAGTGAGGATTTTATTCCTGATATCTAATCTAAATCTACCCTATTTTGGTTTGAAGCCATTCCTCTTTGTCCTGTCCTGGATGCCCTTATAAAAAGTCCCTATCCAGCTTCCCTGTAATCTCCCTTCAGGTGCTAGAAAACTGCTATAAGGTCCACCCAGAGCTTTCTCTTCTTCAGACTGAATGTATCATTAGTGTAGTTTACCACACTAAACTACATTCATTTTGTTTTGGTTGTATCATCATATCCATACCAGTAAAAGAGATATTAAGAACAATAGTCTCTTCCCCAAGATGTGATCCCTAAGTGGGTGTGTATTCCTTGTACAGGGTAAATCACTAATGATTTGTTTAAACAAATGCATTTTGCTTTGCATTGAGATGGATCAGGAATACATGATTTAAACTCTTCCCTAGCAGACATGACCTAAATAATAAAACCCCTATAGATGGTGTTAAATACTCACAACCTTGATGGGAGATTTGCAGTGTGTCATTTGGAAACAGGCCTAAGATGCAAAGCTGCTACCCAATAGGTCTAAGCTCATGTCTAAGAATTCTTTTCATCCTCTAAAGACAGAGGGAGGTTGCAGAGTTCTCGCTGGGAGATGAAGTTTCCAAAATACAAGGCTGCCCATGTATGCCGTCAATGTTCAGACCCACAGTACCATTTAATTTACCATCAAGAAGAGAGAATATTCCATGAGGTGGTAAACTGAATCTTTCTGCTTGTTATGCAAGCTGCTGACAGATCAGAGGAAATCCAGATGCATTTGCATGGAGTAAACTTCTGTAAACATGTTCTGCACTCCAGCAAAGAAATAAATGTCAAGGTAAGCTTGGCAAGCAACAAAAAAAGGATGAGTCATATTCCTCCAGTTTCATTCCAAAGATGCTATCTTTCACCTTCCTCAGGACTGTAGTCACAAGACTGAAAATGTTTCTGCTCCTTTATGGGAAACAGTATTCAAACACTGTGGGTAAATGATTTAGTGGAGCCCCACAGTCATTTTTCACACATACTCTGTTTTCATTACTAAAATCTGGAAGGAATAAGTTTCCATATGCAGCAATCAATGTGCAACTGCCTATCTAAAATGTTTATAAGTCACTCCTCACCCATGCTTTCAGATGATACATGAGCATTAAAATATATAGGATGAAGTCATTTTATGAAAAGCTCCTTGTTAAAGTAATTAATGGAAAATGTTATATCTACTTTAAAGAAAAAAAAGTGCAACAGCATCCTTAAACCACATTTCCAGGCAATCGCTAACTTTGAGTTGTTTAATTTCTGATTAACCAAATCGACACATCTTGCCAACTCATTTTGAAGGCTGCTATGCACTTGTTTCAATTACAGTCAATAGGATCTGTATGCACCTCGCAGGTCCAAAGTTCAGGCCAACTGCTCAGAAATCTAGGAATTAGGAATGAAAGGCCGCTTTTAAAACGATTTGCATGAGATTAGATGTGATGTCTGGAATACAGCCCAGAACTAAATTTAGTTCCCTAGCTCTCAGTCCAGAGAATTAACAGAGCAATTATAATTCCTGCTAGCACTACTGATTAGTATTACTAGTATTTTCCTAAAAGAAGCATAGATATTACTTCTGTCTAGCTCATCTCTGTTCCCTGCTGATTTGTTAATCTGACTGGACCTAATTAACAGTATTCTCTGGAATGATTAATTCTCACTACAATGAACATAAGTCAGCACATGATGCAAAACTTGTGATATTAAATGGAGGATGTAGCAGTTTATAACAGTTTTCAGCCACATTCATCAGTGGTTTGTACTGATCAGATCCATAAGGTGAATCTTTATGTGTGATGCATTCCTTTCCTCTCAGACCTTTTCAGTCCTGAGTTAACTTTAGAAAAATCTGAAATACGTAGCTGAGTTTAATGTTTACATAAGCAGTGCAATTTGAATATTTACACGTCTGATATCCCATGATTGTGACTTTTCCCTTGCTTTCCAGGTAAGGTTTTTAGATAAAAGATTCCAGATTGCTGTTAATTAAAATGCACTTTTTTCTTGGCCCTATTCTCCTACCATGCAAATAACTGCAATGCAAATAAATGCAATGGAAGTGTTTGAGTGACATAGTGGTGTTGTGCAAGAGTAGCACTGCAGAATACAGCTAGGTTGGTTTGGGTTTTTGTGGTAAATTTCTAATTCAGATGACATAATCCAGAATCTATCAGGATTATAAAAGCAGTTGTGGTCTGTTAAATTCACCAGCAGGCTGGAGATTTCTAAGCATGTCAACTCAAGACAATATAAATCTAAATAAAGCTCATCATTTACAAAGGAGATGGAAGCTATGCTTTAATGCATTCTTGATTATTGCTTACGTACATCAATACACATGTTGATGCACAAAGGAGACATTTCTTTCCATGCCAATGAACACTGCCAAATCTATTTTGAAATAGCAAGGTCACCACATTTTCATTCAGTTCTGCCTACTGTCCTAGCTAAGGGCAAAAAAGATAATTGTCCTGAAAATCCATCAGAAACCTCCTGCCAAGTGTCTTCAAGTGAGTGATAGAAACATTTCCAAGATGTGAATCTTGCTTTAGAAATCTCCCCAAAGCAGGTTTCTATATTTGGGACTGATTTCTTGTTCTGCTTGGTTATGAATAAATTGGAAAGATTTCTTACATCACTGGCCCTGGGAGCTTCACTTTTACCACTCTTAGACTCTGTAAATAACTAGAGATGTGCAAGAGAGAGATGCTAAAACCCAGAGTTGCAATTTTGGTTCAAAGAAGCTCCAATCTTACCTTCATGGATTCATAACACTTTGCTTAAACCACACTTAACAATATGATTCCCTCAGCTATGCCTGAACACATCCATTGAACTGACAAAACCCCAAGAAACTATCAGTCTCAGTGTGATAAGAGTCAAGTAAGATCTTCCCTTGTATTATCTGTCCTTAATCACTTTCTTTCTCCTCCTACTTCTAACATATCTTTTCCTTTGCATTTTCGTACGTTGGTTGCTATCACTTCCTGTTTCCTGACACTGTCTCATGGAGAGAATTTTGTTTGTTAAGTAGTGGAAGAAACAAGTAAGTGAATTAGACCTATCACATCCACACATATTGCCCTGTAACCATGAGATTTGTTTACTGTGACCTCCCTCTACTTTCTCCCCAGTTACTCAGTCTCCAATCAGACTTTCAGGGTGGAACACATCTCTCCTCACTTCAGACATGAACTCTGAGCCATCTTCTCATGGTTCTGCCTTGTAGCTGAAAGAAATAGGTGCTTAGAGATCTGATTCATCTTATGCAGTTTAGATTTCTAGCTTTGAATGAAACAACTTGAATCTTTGGAAGGCCCTTTTTCCTACCACTGACTAGAAGGGTAGCTTTGGAAGCCCCTTTTTGGTCAGGCAGATCCTTTTTGGTCAAACAGATCCTACTTCATGTATACTGGAGGAAGACAGAGTTTGAAATAGGGAGATAGTGAGAATCGCAATTCCAGCTCTGAACAGAAAACCCCCACCAATTTAAATTTGTCAGTACCAAAAAAATCTCTACTGCTGCATGTTTTCCAAGCAACTGAGCTTTTTATGTTGGCAGTTTGTGTTGTATACATAAAATAAAATTTCAACAAAATCAAATCAACAGAGACTGTAATTCCCAAATTGATCTGGTAGGAAAACCCTTTTACACTACAGCTTTGGTTTGATGCTTTAGATGTTACATCTGCCACTCTTCTTCATGTTTCTGAGCACTAAAGATTGGATTTATGGCCCTGCAAGCATGGAAGTGAGGAATCAAAAGAAAAATAAGCACGCTGATTCACATGACAAGTATGTGCCGAATACAGCCTTAAATCAGTTTATACAGCCTGTCATTCAAACATATTTGACTGACATCCAAAGTGCTGGAATTGTCTTTCATACAGAAAAATATTCCATTTATTTTATGATAATTACAAAAGCAACAGATTATCTTCAAATTAATGAATAGGTCAAGCTGTTTTTATAAGCTTAATAACATTTTCCATGGTCCTTCCCTCCTGAACACCTATCTTCATTGCCTAATCATTCACGCACTTGATTTTGTTGCATTCGGGTGAGTCATGAAGTGCACATTGCAATGATAAATATATCATCTCTGCTTCCTCTTAGCATTTAACTCAGCAACATGATTCACGCCATAAACCTATTTTACTCATTCTACCCTTTGTATTCATAACCTTCACTCTGTTAACATCAACAGTACTGCTGAAATCACAAGGTTTTGCTTAAAAGCTAACATAAAGGTTTTGTCTGCTTTATGTTTTATAAGTTCAGTCTGGCACATTTTTTTTCTATTACACCAGTCATCCACATGAAATCACAGATGTTATTGTAATGCAAACCGATTACATTCACCATATATATGAGAGTGATATTTGCCTTATACAATGCTATTTACATAATTTAGTTAATTAAAACATGTGAAGTATATTTAAGAAGCTCTTTCTTTTACAACTTAGATCACAATTTCAAGCTCTGGTGGGACTGCTTTCCAGTACCATGGTAGAAAATCAATATACCTTGTGTGTGTGTCCCAACCAGAATCACAGAACCACAGAATTATTGAGGTTGGAAAAGCTCTCTAAGATCACTGAGTCCAGCCTATGACAATTGTTACTTTTGGCCTGAGCCCAAAGCCTATATATATATTCTCACCATCCCTGAAACCTGAAGTATGTACTTTGCTTCTCCCATTTCAGGTGAGTAACAAATTGTAATAGTTTTGAGGCAGTGGTGGTCGATGATCTTGACTGTGAGCAATTTCACGTGTGTCATTAAAACAACATGTAGCTGAGATGTAATAATCTAAAGATAGTAATACATGTCATCAGTGTGCTTGTGACTGAATAGCAAGAGAGCATAAGATCTTTAAGAGGAAGTTATTGGAAAGTTAAACCAAAAAGCATTATGAGCTGTTTCTTACGTGATTCTTTCAGAAACAGGAGGCTCCATCCTCAAATTAAATCACTGAATCACCAGCTGGGAGCTCAGAAGAAGACAGAATGCTTAGAAATCAGTGGCTAATGATGAGGTAGAGAGATAATGATGATGGTTTGGAAGTGAACACAAAAGCACACGCACATGCTGTGAGAGTCTCCAAAAGCAGAAAGATAAAATTTTCCAGCTTCCAGCCTCAGAAAAGACAAACAAGTGCAGAGATTGCTTCTTGTTGCTACAGGGGGTCCTTTTCTTTCTGAAAGCATGTAATTTCAAATAGAATATTTTTCCAGTGATAACCAATAACCAGTGGCCTGCCCTTCATTTCAGGGCTGAATACAAGTCAAATTTACTTGGAACAGATGTCCCATGAAGATTTTAAAAGATAGGGGTAGTAAACAATGTCAAGTGGGGAAAGGTGGTGTAGGAGATTGGGAAGATGCTTAAACAAATTTCCACCTGGTAAAGCTTTACCTCAAGTTCAAGCTCAAATGGAACAAAACCTACTGAATGCAAATCTGCTGAAGTAATCAGATTGAGTAGCTCTAGAACATTTTTAGGTTAATCTTCTGGATGAAGAAATTCAATGGAAAATTTACCAAGTAGTGTATTTTTCACTTGTGCAAATGGCAATCTTACTATTAACTTAATTGGGTCAAAAATCATACATTAATTAAAGCACCTACTGGGACTTGCTCTTTGAATGTTAAGAGGTTGGACTAAATGATCGAAGAGGTCCCTTCTGACCCACAAACCTGTGAACCTGTGAATGTCTTAACTTGCCCATGGAGCTTTGAACATCTTTGGTAGTAATTTAATTCAAGATGTTTAACTGGGGCCCCTAAGTTCAAAAGGACACAGAGCTGCTGGGGGGGGGGGAGGGTGTGTGTCTAGTGTAGAGCAACAAAGATGTTGAAGGAAGTAGAACACCTCTCTTATATCTCTGGAGACTTTCCAGCACCGCCTGAATATGTTCCTGTGCAATTTGGTCTAGGTGATCCTGCTGTGGCAGGGAGATTGGACTAGATGATCTTTCGAGGTGCCTTCCGATCCCTAATGATTCTATTTTTCTATGATTTTCATACAAGGATGAAAGTTGGAATAAGTTTTGACATAATTTCAATTTCTATGATCAGTTTTAATATAAAGGTTAAGCAAGGAAGTGGTGTACTACTTGAAAAGCTCCTTCTCTTGGAAATCTGATTTATAGCATAAGGTTGAAGAAACAGACCAGGACTTTTAAAACACTTGCTGTCCCATTAACTGTTATTATCAGGTGAGAACTAGTGTATACTCCTTACAGATTGCTTACTTGTTCTGGTCCAGTTAACCTATCTGGAGCTCTATTCTTTTTTTTAATGTAGTTTCAGGGTGACCACTGCCTGTTTATTCTGCCTTCAAAGGAGTAAAGTGTGCAACAGCAGCTGTTTCCACACCTATGAGCTAAACCTATGCCTTAGGCCCACACCCACCATTTTCATGCTGGGCTGTGCCTCCATCCCTTCCTCCTTCTCTCCTTGCCCAGGTAAAGATATGAAGTTGTCCTACCCAGGGCTCCAGCTCCTCCAGTGCTCAGTGACCACTCTGTAACAGGTCTGACTGGATCTGATATCTGACAGAGACTTCCATTCAGCACTTGGGTCTAAGAAGATAAGAACCATGACTGAGAAAGTCTTCTCTTAGGCAAAATACGACTTACTCATACGAGCAGTGCTCCAGGAGAAAAATGTTAGCATGAGATGAGACAGTGTCTCAAAAGGTAGGCAGGGCTAACGTTTCCTTAGGCCTCCCTTTTTGGATTGAAATGCCTCTGAAGAACCTAACTTTTCTTAGCCTTCAAGCATATTTCTATTTTATACACAGGCAGCCCCTCTGTTTTCCGTGTTCTGGAGCTGTTCTTGCCAAGCTCGTCTGGTGAAGAAACTAATGGGTATTGGAAACATTCCTCTGAGTGCCCTGCTTCATGTACTGCACGCTGCACATCAGCAAACGAGGACTCCCTGTTTCTAAAATTGAACTGTCTCTTTATTAACAGCCTCATTTACTGGGACACTGAGCTGGCAAATCAGATACACACGACTTGCCTGGCTGTGCTGCCTTCAGGATCTGCTCTCCTGCAGCATGTGCTGTTCCTGCTGAGTTTACTGCAGGTAATTTCATCTGTAAGTACTTATAGGTGGCTGGCTGTGTACTTTTATTGCACTAAGAATCTATGGAAAACTGTTGAAATTATTTGGTCCTTACTGCTTTGACAGACCATGCCATGAGAAATGGACATATAATATTAAAAAATATATAATAAAGTGTCTCTATAGTTGATTTTAAAACTACTTAGAAATGTCTTTGGTTTGTGTTTCATTTAATTATTAGTTGGCAACAGATCAATTATTTTATGATTTGTACTCAAAAAGTACTCTGTATTCATAATTGCAGAAGAATTTTTGTAAATATTCTGTATATGTATAATAAACAAAGTGTAAACTTGATGTTATATGGTTTAGAATTCTGCTCATTATGTATGAATGCAATTATATAAAGATACGATACAGAGATTTCTTTTTCGTAAAAGCAGTGACTGTTATCTTGGTTCAGGAAGTAAACAAAATACTTCAGAATATAGGCTGTCTTTCTTAATATAGAAAACATCAGGTGGGACAAATATTTGCTGCATATTGTGTTACTCATAGGGAAAGGTGGTTTCCTTATGTCACTGCAAATGATATAAACACTTTATCACTTGCTTATTGCCTTTCAGATTTGAAATAAAATTATTAGGTATCTCATATATGGCCATCCTGCTGGATCTCAGGCTTCTGTCCAATGAATTCAAGTTCCTTTCAGCTCTTAGGATAGAGTTAAATCTCAGCCACCTCTAAATGTAAATAGGAGGTTTGTCATTATGTTAACTTGTACAGGATTTCACTCAATCCGTTTTTCTTGGAGCTCTTAAATACTTTGTTAAAAATAAAATGAGAGAAATTGCAAGGCATTCATTTCTATCCTAATGCAAATTGACTTGGTCAATACCCAGAGACAGAAGCCTAGTTAGAGCTTTTACTTGGTACTAAAAATTCAGCAAGTCACATCAAGGATAGATTTTGGTTTCACAAAGAGAAAAACATACTTCAAATGTTTAATTGTGACATAGCTATGACTTACTTCAGACTGCACATCAGTCTAGGGTAGACGGCTTGGGCTACCAATGTCAAAGACTGGTTAACTTAGAAGCCCTTCTATCTAGCCCCTTCTAAGGGCTATCCATCAAGTTCAATAATTGTGCATAATGTTATGTGGATGAGACAACACACAGGCATTTTTCCTGTCAAAATACTTGAACATGCTAGCCAAGGGTTTCTGCCTTAAAAACCATGTTTTTTCAATGACAGCTGGTCAACAGTGCTCTTCAGATAAAGAAATTCAATTGCCACTTGATAGCATGAAGATTAGTAACTTCTTAATATACTCAAAAGAGCACCTTCAGTTTGAAGCTTAGTATTAATACAATAGTATTGAGTAACGCAATGCTATATCATGTACTACACAATAATACACAGCATTTCACAGATGTTGTTCCCCCTTAACATTAGGGTTTCAAATGCAGAAGAAAAAGGTAATATAAGCTTGTACATAAAAATGCAGGTGTTGTTTCGGCATAAAATTTGCAATACAAAAGCATGCTCATATCATTGCAATAGTGAACAGCATTCAGCAAAGGACTCAGGCTGTGAAAAACTGGTTTTAAGACAACTATACTTTCTCCTGGTTGTGGAACCCTGTTGGGCCTGGCATATAGCAGAGTTTAAAGGCCAAAGTAGATGCCAGCAGTCTCAAAAGGCTATTTTAGTAGCCAGGATTATTGGGGCATAAAGGAACCACAAAGCCCTTGCTGTCTGCCTGCCTTGTGCCAATAGCACACAGCGAGGGAGCAACAGAAGATGTTTATAGCATATGAGGTTTTTTATGTTCTTAGGGAATATCTCTCTGGGATCCCAGACTCATGCAGATCTGCCCCAGTTTACCAGTGCACTGGTTTTATAGTTTTAGGGAGACAGCTGAAGTGCTGCAGTTTACATTTCAAAGATGTGATGCTGACAAATTCAGTTCAAAGTCTTAGCAGGACCCTTCCAAGTGGCAGCTCTCCAGGGCTGGACAGTTATAGCAGCAACTTCTATAAATCTTTTCAGAAGCTCCTTGGGCAAATACTTCCATCATTTTGTCATTCCCTTAAACAGGGAAAATTGCCCAATCCCTTGTTGGAGACTAGAATAATTGTACCCTCAGAAAATAATAATGATAATTAAAAAGTTTTAAAACCAGGACACTGTATTTCAAGTCATGTGATGGAATTAGTTAATTCTCACAATAAATACTGGCAAAAATGTTAATACGATGGCTTTCTTAGATGCACTTCTGCAATTTTATGTTGATTCAAAGAAGTGCAGAAAGAGCTTTAAGAGATTTGTTTGGGATTCTTTTTCGTAGCCAGTGTAGTTTAATTTCAGCTATAAAACCTCTGCCAAGCTGTGTACATGTCTTGCTGTACAATGCAAGTTTCTTTAATTACATATGGCCCAAATAAAAATGAGTGGACAAAAAGTTTGTGTTCCTTTACATGTACTGCTTTTTATTGCACCACATTTGTTTGCTATTGCTATACCTGTTGATCAGCACTTTGGAATATTTTGGAGGAAAGAAATGTGATTCAGGATGTTCAAGAAGTCCTTTGTATCTACATTAATAAAATTGGTCATATAAAACTACTGACCAGACAGCTCACAGCATCAATCTTCATATATGATAGGTGTAACAGAATGAAAGAGAATACATGAAACCTGGAAGAGCTCTACATTGATTCAGAGGAAGAAGAGAATAACAAACAGATGAAGATTGAGAAGAAAATGAAAGAAAATACCAGTCTAGCAAATTGAAAAGTATGTTGCACTGTGCTTGGACCCTGTTGTGTTGCAGAGTGTCAGAATACCTTTGCTTGACAAGGCGCTACAATGCCTACCAGTCTTAATTTACTTTTTATACTGATGCATGATGAAGATGATTTTGGTGCTCACAAAATATCTTAATTTAATTAATTCACCTGACACAAAACCCTCTCCATTTCTTACAAGGATAAGAGGAAGAAGATGTAGTGTAATTTATACTAGCTTAATTGAACACCGATATAAATGTGCTGCTGGATCTACACCAAGTGATAAGTAAGGTGAAAATCACAGAGGAGTAGTTGCAAAGGACTACTGTATGTGAGGGACTTCTCCTAAAGAGTAAGCCTTTGCAAGTTCATAATTTCCATTTAGAAACATGTTTTGATTTATACTTACAGGTGTGATCTAAGAGAAACTGTGATTACTGCAAAGAGAAACATGCTATCCAGGAGAAAACAGATGGTAACTGGAAGCAACTCACAGGTGCGTCTGTGATGCTGGGTTGCCACTTTAGGGCTGATGAAGGTACAAGGCTGGTGGAGGTGGGATCCATTCCAATACAGCATGATATAAGTGGAGCTGGGAGACCTCTATGAAGGTGAGTGGTGGCCTTGCAGGGAGAAGACCAGCTGTAGCAAAGAGAAGAATCAAACCAGAAGAGATCAGATTATCTTAATTTTAACAAGCAATTAATTATACATTTGAGCTTTTTTGTGGGTAAGAAATAATATGTATTCCTATGAACTAAAAAATGCACAGCATGGCTTGCATGGCACCTTAAAACACAAAGCCTGTATCTAGAAGAGCAATGCTCAAAGAGCCAAGGTATAAGTCCTATGAGGAAAAAGGAGCTTTGCTTGCTACAGTAGTTAAATATTGAATCATTTCCAGTATCCTATGCCAGATAATAATTCTAGTGCATGTAAGTTGTACCCGTATGATCTGATACATCAAGAAGCAAGCAGGTTGCATCAGTCATCCCGATCTTATCAGAACACAAAACCTGTGTCTCTTTTTTTTGTGTGTGTTCAATGCATCATTTCCCAAGCTTTTTTCTTGTGTTCCCTTCCCAGATGAACTTTTCCATTCACTGCCTACTAATACCGCAATGCAATCTGCACGTCCCAGCATAATTCCTTTAGTTCATTATCTGCTGCCTGAGTGTAACCCCAGAATTTGTTTAGCTGTCGTTCTAGTAGCCCGAAGGCTATTGCAGTCATGGAGAGAGCAATACAATTGCCTAACCTTGGTACCTGATGCTGTTTGAGAAGCTCTGGGGTATCTAAGTCACCCATCAGAGCTAATCATACAACATCCGTGGGAGACATACACCTTTGTCAAGTGGCAGGTGCAGATAAGGGCAGATGTCTTTTGGTTCATGTGAAGTTACACAAGATGCCTACGTTTGTGTAGATATATTGATCCACAACATCTGTTCATAAATACATTATTGTATTGTGAAAAGTTCAGCCTATAAAAATAAACCAGTATTTTGATGCCTGTTAACTATTTTTGATGCTATACTTGCATCTGTTCTCTGAAAAGCAATTAATGAGTAATTATGCTCTAGCTCATGCAAAGGAACCTCTAGTGGAGTCCCCCAAAAAACAGTACTGGGACCAGTCCTCTTAAATCTATTCATTAATAGAATGTTTTCTGATGACACAAAGCTGGGTGGTATTGCGGACACCCCAGCAGGCTGTGCTGCCATTAAGCAAGAACTGAACAGGATAGAGAGGTGGGCAGAGAGAAATGTAATGAAGTACAGTGAGTGTAAGTGTAGAGTCTTGCATCTGGCAAGAACAACCCCAGTTACCAGGATAGGTTGGGGAGTGACCTGTTGGAGAGCAGTGTAGGAAAAAGGGACCTGGGGGTTCTCGTGGACAGCAGGATGACTATGAGCCAGCAATGTGCTCTTGTGGTCAAGAGGGACAACAGCATCCTGGGGGACATCAGAAGGGGGGTGGGTAGCAGATTGAGAGAGTTTCTTCTCCCCCTCTACTCTGCACTAGTGAGACAGCATCTGGAGTATTATGTCCAGTTCTGGGCCCCTCAGTTCAAGAAGGACACAGAGCTGCTGGAGAGTGTCCAGCGTTCTATGGTTCTATGCAATACAGAAGACAGAATAACATTCAGAAGTAAACTGTTATTTACACACTTACTCATTCCTCACATTAAACACATGCATCGGTCAGTTTCCAAGCTTGGGTTTCAGTAGTCATAGAAACTGAAGAAAACTAAAAATAGCATCACTTATTTCCTTTTTTGTTCCTGATCTTGAAAATCCCCAAGTCTGCAGAACTGTATTGTACTTCATGCACAATTGCCTCCAATCTAATTTTATGTCAAATACTGTACATAACTCATAACTCAGGTGCCTCACATTTTAGCATGCTGTATTAAACTTGAAGCAATGGTTTAACTCTGGCATTATTTCATTGCACTTAAAAAGATTTTGCTTTCCTTGTTGTCTCTTTCCATCAGAGACATCAGATTAGATGCTTTTATTTGCTGTGTTCCTACTTTATAGTCCTACCATTTTTCATTGCTCACTGCATACTGTTCTTGGCTATTGCTGAGGATGATGTCTGCAGGAAGAAATCGATGGTAAAGTACTGATGCTAGAAAAATACTTAGCACCTCTGAGCTGTTCCTATGGCAACAGAGGCCTACGGAAGTACTAGTACATATATGAAACCGCATGAAGTTCTCAAGCATAGCATTTTTGCAAATGCTGATTATTACATAAATACCATATTATACCATTTTTCCTGTTAAAACTCCTAGATGTACAGAAAAATGCAATTATAGGAACAGACTTCTTTTGATATCATGACTAATTCATTACTTAATTATGCATCCATGTGGTATGGCAATATGGATGCCAGTTGCCATTCCACATTATTAATGGATTTAGAAAATCAAATCACAGAATTGTATCATAGAATCATAGAATGGCTTAGATTGGACTTCAGACATCATCCATTCCAACCTCCCTGCCATGGGCAGGGATACTTCTCAGCTAGACTTGGTTGCTTAAGGCTTCATCCAGCCTGGCCTTGAACACCTCCCAGGAAGGGGCATCCACAATCTCTCCAGGCAATCTATTATAGAGTCTCTCCACCCTTGTACTGAAGATCCTGACTGAGATCTAATCTAAACCTCCTCTCCTTCAGCTTAATGCCATTTAAAATCATGTTAATATTAAAAAAACCCATGATGTATGTTACACTTATTCAAGTATGTAATCTTGAATAACTTTTGCAATGAAATGTAAGCACCTAGGATTAAAAACCTGTAGTTTTTCTAACAGCTCTAGAAGTATATAAATCTAGTTAAAAAATTCACCTTGTGTGTGTCTTCCCCTGTGTGCTGCCTCCACTTTCTGAAACAGGCATTGCAATGCACTGCAAAGGCCTGGCCTGGTGTGCCACTTGATGTTTTGCCGCTTAGGCCTGGGGTATGTCTGACTGAGCTCACCCTGCTGCTCGGGCCTGCACAGGCCCAGATACCAGGCCTACACCCCCTCACTTACTGGGGGTGACAAAAATGCCTCTCCCAGCAGGGAATAAAAGGATCTGCAAAAGAGCAGTTGATCACCACCCATCCATTCCCCACCCATGAAGCCAACAATGCTAAGAAACTAAGAAGATGGCCGGAGACACTGTGTCACCAAGGAGTGAGAGAGCTAGAGCATGCCAGACACTGCTGCAGAACCTCTCTCTTTTTCCCTTTTCCCTTTTTCTCTACTCTTTGAGGATGACATCTAGCTTACCTTTAGTAAGCTTGACTTTTATGTGGACCCACGGTGTAAGTGTCCTTAATTCAACCCAAGCGAATCTATGACACTGAGTCATTCCCTTTCCCTTCTCTCATTGATCAAAATGTGACAGTGCCTGGTCCTCTCTGTTGGTCCTGCCTAGTAATCATCAGTTCTCTTTGCTGTAATGTAATGTCTTCCTTCACTAAAACACATGCTTGCACACACAGCACTTAAATACACAGCAAAAAAACCCCATAAGCCAAACCACAGTGATAATTCAGGCTGGGGTTGATCAGTTCTGGCTCCGGTGGTAGCTTGGAATCTTAGTGGCAGAAACTGTGGCAGCAGACACATGCATATGGCTGTCCTGTAGATGCACCACCAGTGCCTGTGCTCTGCTGGCCTGGAAGCTGAAGCCTGTTCCAGCTAGTTTGTACATAGTCAAGGGTATGTGACTATAGCCCCTATCGTCTGTCCATTCTGCAGCCTGTCTAGATCCCACCTTTTCATGAACTGCCTGTGAACCACCCAGTGGTGTGCCCAGCAAGAGGCACTTGTCTTA
Organism: Upupa epops; assembly: GCA_013397515.1. Lineage (NCBI taxonomy): Eukaryota > Metazoa > Chordata > Aves > Bucerotiformes > Upupidae > Upupa > Upupa epops. The sequence continues at coordinate 203,397 of VZRI01007141.1, forward strand.
CAGATCAGGTGAATTTTTGGCATTAAACCATCTCCAGAAGTGCATTTGGTTTTGTACTCTGATGGGATTTGCTGTTTTGTAACACAATAAAGCATAGAATTTAATGAGAGCAAGGCTAGGGTTGAGTCATTATGGGTAAGAATCAGGAGTAAGGCCAGCAAGAGGGTTTTTATGGTGGGAATCTGATATAGACCACTCAACCAGGATAAAGAAACAGATGAAATGTTTTATAAGCACTTGAGACAGATTTCACAATCATTGCCCCTTGTGCTCACGGAGGACTTAATTTTCCCCATGTCTGCTGGAAATACAATACAGCAGAGAGAGAACAGTCCCGGAGGTTCCTGGAGTGTGTGGAAGGTTTCCTTCCTGATGCAACTGGTGAGGAAGCCAACAAGGGAAGGTACCCTCTTGGACATGTTTCTTGGGAACAGGGAAGAACCTGTGGGGGAAGTAGAGGTTGGAGGTCATCTAGGGCACAGTAATCACGAGAGGAAAAAGGAGAGTGGTCAGTAAAACTGCTACCTTAGACTTCTGGAGGGCAAATGTTGGCCTGTTCAGGACACTAATTGACAAAGTCCCTTGGGAAAATGCCCTGAAAAATCTAGGAGTCCAGGAAGGCTGGACAACCTTCAGGAGGGAAGTCTTAAAGGCACAGGACCAGCATGTGCTGAAAAATGGGCTAATGGGGAGGAAATTGTTTGATCAGGGAGCTTTTGCAAGAACTCCGAAAAAAAAATAGTGTATCAACTTCAGAAAGAGGGGCAAGAGAATCAGGAAACTTTTCAGGATATTGTAAGATCATGTAGAAAGAGAATTAGCGAAGCAAAAGCTCAGTTAGAACTTAATCTGGCCAAATCCGGATAATTTGTTAATAAAAAGTGCTTTTATAAATACATTAATAACAAAAGGAGGGCCAGAGAAAATCTCCACTCCTTATTGGATGAAG
>VZRI01007142.1:5524-54683 GCA_013397515.1 Upupa epops
CCCCCGCCTTAGGTGATTATGGCTTTGAGAGAGAAGAAGGAATTGTGTACAAATGGATATGGTGAACATTTCTCATCTCAATTAACTGTAAGAGCAGTGTGACAAACTCTGTGTGTCTGTGTCTGTATCTTGTGAGGTTGTTTTCTGTCTGACATGTGGGGGGGGGAGTGAATGAAAATGTCTTGCTGCCTTTCTTCTCCAGGTTGAGTCAGTCATTTCATTGCTTGCAGATTTGTCAGTGGGTTTGTTAAACACTCCTTCTGTGCCTGACTCTTTAGCTAAAAGCTCTCAGTTGAAATATAGTTGGGGGTCTCTGACCCATGATGTTGATAGCAACCCAGGTGGGATGTGTGGGAATCCAGAAAAGGACCCACACAACACTACACTACTACTGACGTTACAGTCATCCATCATGGACAAGCATATGCAAACCTAGAGCTGTACATAGAATAATGGTATCAAAATGGCAGTAGGAAGGAACAACACTATCTTTTTAGAACTGATTATAGACAGAGAAGATTGCTTTAATACAGTTAAAGATATTAGTTTTAATCTTAACACAGAAATTTCATCTTAACAAAATATTTGGAGCTTAATCATCTCTCCTAGTGATTTGAAGCTCAGTAACAAGATAAAAGTTGTACACATTTCACATCTCATTATGCATTATTAAAGAGAACTAGATTTCTTTTTTCTCTCTCTCTTTTTAATGCTGGCAAAGCTGTGGCCTGAAGGACTTTTCACAAGCTCCTGGGTTTTTTGTTTCATTTTCAAGTAGTACAGGAATGTGTAAATTATGCTTATCAGAGCAGAATTCAACTGCTGTAAGCACTATGGTCTTAAAATCCACCGTGTCACACCCTTCCCAGTACCAGCATTTGTGATGTAGACACTTATTTCCTGTGACTAATATTGGTTCTAAAGGTCTTAGTGTTGGACAGTGTTACAGTCCACGCAGATGGACTCGTGAACGCTCTTTTGCTGTGGACTTGAATTGCAGAACACAAAAACCAAGATGTTCACGCTAAGGGGGTTCAATTCAGTAGTGCAAATTTTATTGATTTATCCATAAAGTGGATGTGATAAAGATGATGGGAAAAGGGTAAAGAGAGGAAAGATGATAATAGCTACCACAGCAGGATCCCAGGTGTCTCTATGTCAGAGGTGCAGTCAGCATCCCAACAGCCTTCCAATCTTCTGGCAATGTGTGGTGGGGAAAGCTTCCCAAATTTGGTTGCTAAGATGATCTTTCATGCTAAGCAACACACCTTGCTCCTTCTCAGTCCCTTGAGGGCCTGCCAATCTCTGCCTCCTTGAACCAGGCTTGAACGCATGCTCTGAGAGGAGTGTCTGAAGGCATGCTCTCCCTGGAGTTGAGTAGCTTTTGGCCAGGAAGTGTGTTTTGATATTATAATGACATTATAATGAGCACAATTCACCTGAAGTCCAAGATTTCTTTGTTGTCATCAAGGTGACAGTGGTGAGCATTTTTATTTTTATCAAATTTTTTGGAAACACAGCTAGTCCTGAGGTTAAATAACAAGTTGTACCTTTTGTTTGAGCTCAAGTGTGTTTTGTTCTTTTGAGTCCCTCGGGCATTTATATTCTTACACTACTGTTTGATGTCTTTGCCCTTTTCTTGGGAAAAGTCAATTTCATCAAATATCTGTGAACTAGTAAGAGGAAACTGGTTTTATTCCTCATGTTGCTGTTTTCCTTGTCCTCCTGCATTCTGGCCAGGTATACCCAAACACTGATAGATTTTATCTGACCTCCTTATAGTTAATGCACATATTTATAGGCATGTTAGAACCACATTCCTCTCTCTTCAGTAAAAACAAATTAGAAAGATCTAAGTAATAAGACAAGAAGTTAAAAAAAAACAAACCAGAAGATCCAAACTGTACAAATTTTAAAATCATTTAGTATGCAATGGTTTTGATATCACATACTGAAGTTTAATACAGCTTTCTTCCCTTATTTCTTTTCCCCCATGAAGCTGAAGAAAAGGTTAGATCAGTAGGGATGCAATGTGTGACACTCAGGAATGAAATCAAATGTTGGTGCTTGAGCTGGGTAAAGGGAAAAGCCCCATGAGTATACTTACAAGTAAATTAAAAGAAGAACATTCTGCCACTTTAACCGGAATGGGTATTTTAGATGCCTGAGATCTGTGAAAATTGCAATGGGAGATAATACTGCTTCAAATGATGTCATCTTTCATACAGCGTGTGCTGTTAATTATAACAGCACCTGTTAGACTGTACTTACTGTTATGTCAGCATTTCAAATGAGCACATTCTATTTCAATGAATATTGCCATGGCTGAACACTACATCTTAAATAGTATTTTTAGCGTGGTTTTGACACAAATGTTTTGCCTATTACAGTTGGTTGAATAAAAATACACACCTTTTGCAAGCTCATTGCATGCAGAGCCAGAAGAGCCCTTTGGATCACACTATTGTGGTCTCCTACCAAAATACTCCTATGTTTAGTCAGTAATTTGTGGTAATATCTTCTAAAAATATTTTAAACCATGTAAAGAATTTAGACAGAGGATAACCTAAGAGGTTACCTAGAAATAACACAAATAATTACTTAATTTAAAATGTTAGTCTTGAGTCTGAGTGTGCATGGGCTCAACTTCTGAATCTTGCTGTGTATTTCTTTGCAGCCTTTATCAATGCTTTTTTCACTTGTTTGCTCATCCAGATTGCAGCACCTTATATTTCACAAGACAGGTTTCCAGACATGAATCATCATTTCAATTCTTATGTCCACTCCCTAAGTACATGCCAACTTTTAAATTTGCTCGTGTTGTTAGAAGTTGTAGGTCAGACCTTCAGACATCACTGCAGTGATGATCCAGCTTGATGATTCTCAAATATCTACAGAAGACTTTCTGAGCAATAAGTGGGAAACAGTACTTGTGAGTGCATGTTTTCCTCTGTCTTTCCAGTCGTAGGGGAGAAACAGAAAGATCCAGAGATCAGTGTCTGGAATTTTCTTTAGCTTTAACTGAGGATGATTCTGTCTAGCCAATCAGTATGGAGATTGAAGAGAGTTTTCTGGGAATTTACTCCTTTACCTGCATGTTATCGCCAATAAATTTTCCTGTCACATTACAGAATCTCCACTCCACATTTATCATTGGTACAAATAGACACAAGCCACCCCAGGCTGTTTTATGTACTTGTTACTGCTTAGAGGTACTGGTTTCTCATAAAGACATCGAGCTTCATGATGTGACTAAATAAACACAAGCAAAGTGAGAAATTCACAGCCACTAGCACTTAAGGTATATAAGAGTACACTTGAAGTTAAAGCAAGATTTTAGGAGGAAAAGCTGTCTGAATCTGTCAGAATGTAAGACAATGTGAAGCCATGTAGTTATGCAGAATTTTGTCAGCGGTTGTGTCAGTGATTTAGGAGTGTCAGTTTCCGATCAAGCAATTAAACTCATGGGCTTCTCCTGAGCATGCTCTTTCTCAAGTATCTATTGAGCAGGGTTGGTCCAGAGACTTGACTGGCAGCAGTCCGCTCCTGACTGACACTGTGGTTCTGTCTGTGGTTTCTGGTGTGTTGTCAAGTGGTTGAAATAACTGAGGAGTGGGGTAGCTCAGTTTCATACACCCTCTTGTGCAGGTGCAGTAATTCATGCATGTGTAGCATGTATTCTCCTTACTGTCCCTGCATGGCATGGTTGATCTGGCACTAAGACAAGCAGGTAACTCTACTTTTGGCCTCCCAAATAATAACTTGGTCTATGGAGTTTGTCACAGAGCATCTCTTCCTAATGCTAACCAAGTTGTGATCTTACTGCAAAGCCTTGATATCTCTAATCTAATATGGAACTCCACATCATCACAAGTAGCTGTGGTTGTGATATTCACATAGTAAACTCACTATATTGTTCTTGAAAGGGAGTTAACTTATATTTGGGATAGAATATATTCACTATTATCTGACACTATTATTCACTATTATCTTTATCTTCCCTTGGGAGTTCGGTCTCAGTTCATCACATGTGGTTTTACACAGTGTATATGTTTTAATGTTTAGATTCTTCTGTGCGAGACTGCCTGTTGCTTCTCTGACACATTAACAAACACTTTGTACTCAAGGTCCCCCTCTGAAATGTAATTTTGTAGTTATCTTTAAGATTGCCATATAAACTGAGGTCTTTAACAAGCTCATTTTAGCCTATCTTTCACCTTTATCAACACCCTTTGAGTGGTGGTCCCACATATGGTCTTGTTTGTACACACTATCTTGTTTTATCTCACTAACCTTGTTTCCCCACAATCCTGCACTTGTCTCTGCATTCAGTAACTCTCCTGATATAATCTCCAGGTTCTCTTCAGAACTGCAGGTTTCTGGGAAACTATAGTCTCCTGTTCATAAGATCCCCCTTTGAAATGTAATTTTCTAGTCTCCTGTTGGTAAGTGTATCCTGACTTCTTTGTCTGCAGATGAATTACTTATGACTTATTTTGCATCACTAATTAAATAGATAATAATGTCATTAGTCGTGCAAAAAGGCTGCTAAAACCTCATACATTTAATTACAATTACTTACTACTAATTCCATTTTGAAAAACCTGTGAGTCTTAATAACCTTATGTATCACAGCAGTGCTGAAAAGGGCAAACAAAGAATTAGTTCTTCTTTGTGTATAAATACAGACACGTTTCTCCAAAGAGCTTATTGCCGGTACAAGGACACAAGAGCCATCTTCATGATCTTCTCTCCCTTGCAAAACCTTCAGCTGCAATGGAGTTATTATTGAGGCTAGAAAAGCCCTCAGTGCTCATCCAGCACAGCCTAGGATCTAACGTCACTACATCTGACAGACTAGGGCACTAAGGGCCACAGACAATCTGTCCTTAAACAACTCCAAGGATGGGGACACCTCCACTGCCCTGAGATGTCCATTTCAGTCTCTGATCAACCTTTCCATGAGGAACGGCTTCCTAATACCCAACCTAACTCTCCCTGGCAGCTTCTGACCCTGCTCTCTCATCCTGGCACTACCTGCTTGAGAGAAGAGCCTGACCCCCACCTGACTACATTCTACCTTCAGGGAGCTGGAGAGAGGGATAATTAACTATACCAGAAGAATGGAGTTCCACACAGAATGCCTACATTTTAAGTTAGTGGAATCATAGAATCATTTAAGTTGGAAAAGACTTAGAGTTCAACCATAAACTTCACTCTACCAAGACCATAATTAAAACATGTCCATAAGCTCTTTACTTACACAAACGTGAAACATATCTAGGGATGTTGATTCAACTGTCTCACTTGGCAGCCTGTTCCAATGCCTGATGACCCTTTCAATAAGGGTAGCACTGCACTGCTTGCAATTCTTAAAACCACATGAACCTTTAGGACAGAGTTTTCAGTGTTTATTTTCAGTGACAGAATTTATTTGCTCAAATAAAGATGGATATATTTTCTACAGTTAGTGAAAAGTAGTAAGTTTTTCCAGCCTGTAGATCAGGGGTTGTCTGGAAGTTATTGGAGGTGGCTCATGAAGTGTGTACAAGTGTAAAATTTTACTGGAGACTGTAGCTCATAAATAATGCCAGTTGAAATGGCATATGTACAGCCTTAAGCATAAAAAAGAATCAAGATAGCTGGTAACATGAGTGTAACCACTTTAATATTTAACTTAGGTAAAATGCATATACCAGAATCACTAGCAATTAATAATTCTCTTGACTTGTAGGATTTCTCTCAGCTAAACTCCTGTGTCACCATTAAAACACCTAAGTATTGCAATAGTAATTGTAAATCACAGCAAAATACATTCTGGCAATTTTCATCTCTGTTAATTATTTCTTTGAGATATTTCAAATTATAATGGCATATTGCTGAGGCAGAAGGATGCAAAACAGTTTCTCATGTCAGCCAGGATGATAGCAAAGAATTCAGAGGTCAAGAGGAGTGCTGATTTATATTAATAGAAAAAGTTAGTCATAACCTAATTGTTGTATAGTGTGCATGTAATGTTCACTGCAACACCTAATCCATTGCATAAGCATTGTCTAAGTGTTGAGAGGATATTCTGCTTTGAGCAAGGCACAATCTGTAATAACTGTTCAAAGGGTTGATATAATAATAAAAGTTCTTGTCTGGAAAGAACTGCAAGAGGTCATGTCATTTTTAACTCTGAAAAAAAGGCTACCTGCTTGAAAAACCTCAGCAGAGATGCTGACCTATTCCTTCTTATAACAGTTATAAAGAAGAGCATAGTAATATTCTATTATTACTAGATAGTCTGTATAGAAAGTAGCAATTGGATTGTCCTATTGTTGCCTAGCCTACTGCTTTTCTCTGTATTTCACAGGAAAAAGACAAGAGGTACCTACAAGGCCAGTGTGTCACAGACAGTAATAACCTGCAAGAGAAAAGCAAGGAAAGAACTAAATAACACTGTTCTGACCTAACAAACTTCCTACTTCTATGAGCAAGAAAAGGCTGTGGAGTAGGACCCAGGACTCTGTGTTGAATTAGTATCTCATCATATTTTAATTCCTTAATCCTTTCTTCTGCTTCTTATATAAACAAGTTTTTCTTTCTCAGTCCATTCTCTGCCATTTCCTTTTTCTGTTGATAACATGCTGAAGTCTTCCAGTATCAAAGTGTAAAACTGATGAAGTATGAACATGTTTGTGGAGATATTTTAATTTGTGATTCAGATTTGGGCTATTGCCTGGATAGCAACGTGTAGATTGCTAAGTTTGTTAGTCATATTGCTGTTCTAATAATTGATGCCTACAAATGTTTACTGCTTAATGATGAGTAATTGCATGCTATAATATCATTATGTTTTGAATAATTGTCCAAAAGGATTGATATTTATTTAAACAGCTTCTCCATTAGAGCTTTACGTTACTTAGAGGGGAACAACAAACTTCTTGCTATTGTATTAAAAAAAATGAGTAAATTGAAAAGTCCAAGCTGTTTCTACTGCTTTGTAGCCATATTATAAGAAACTCAAACAAAACACAAAGATAAAAGTCTCTTTAATTTTGGAGCAGAATAACAGGACATAACCTAGTCAGTTCACTACTCTGAGTATAATTTGGGGCATCCAAAGGTGCACATATAAAAGCAATAGGCCATTTATTTAATGAAAAGTAGGAGTCCATGCTGTGCCAATTTCCCAAACAACTGAAAATCTATCCACCTCAAATTTATTATGCAAATTGAAAGCCATACCTTTGTTAATTTCCCTTAGGCAGGTAACACTAGTTGTAGCTAATTACCACCCTTATTTTCAACTTAAATATTTGCATTATTCCACCATTTCCTGGTTCTTCTTTGAATTCAGTATGAATTTTAACAATAGAAAATTTTTCTGGAAGAAACCATCAAGATCATCAAGTCCCCCCTTTTCCTAGCCCTATGGGCACCACTAAACTCTGTCCTCCAATGCAATATCTACCCTTCTCTTCAACCCCTCCAGGGAGGGGGACTCAACCCCCTCCCTGGACAGACTGTTCCAGTGCCTGACAACTCTTTCAGGAAAGAAATTCCTCCTGACATCTAACCTGAACTTCCCCTGGTGCACCTTCAGGCCATTTCCCCTTGTCCTATCACTGGCCACTAGGGATAACAAACTTACCTCCGTCTATCTACAACCGCCTTTCAAGTAGTTGTAGAGAGAAGGAAGGTCTACCCTCAATCTCATCTCCAGGCTAAACAGCCCCAGATCCCTCAGCCATTCCTCACACAACACCTGTTCCAAATCCTTTACTGGCTTGGTAGCCACCTCATTCCCCTCTGCAACTCTTCAATGTTTCTACTTTCAAGTAGTTGTAGGGTCTCACCTCAGTCTCCTCCAAGTTAAAGAGATTAAGGAGGATTTCTTCTAGGCCTTTTAGGATAGTTGGTCATCCTCATCTTCTCTTCATTAGGGGTACCTATGGCTTCAGAATTTTCCATTGACTGGAGTCACCATGTCTTGAATAACACTGTGCTTGTAATAAGATTTACTGCCATGTTTAAAGACACTGGGCTCAGCATGGCAATTGGTGTGTCTGAAATTAAGCACATGAGAAAGTCTTACAGCATTAAAGTCTTAAACCAGGACAGAATGCTCAAGCCAAGACAGTGTGAAGGATGAAATTTTTATTCTTGTTTCATTTGAAGAGAATAAACCCCAACTTTTTCTTCTCTAGATTAATAACTGTACAAAGCACATTTCTGGTAGGGCTGTCTCTGTATTTCTTTACATTGTGCATCTTCATCATTACTATGCTACATGCTAATAAATCATGGGAGTTACTTAATACTGATGAACTTTGCAATCTCAGTTTGGAATCACAGTTCCTCCCCAAACCTTTAAAACTTCCTAATACTGTTTGTTTAGAATTGGTTCTTGAATGCTTGGGAGACTTTTATAACCATTACAAAAATTACAGTGAGACTCACTAGGGAGGTTTTATGAAAAGTGATCATCTAAGATAATTTTTACACAGGGAACTACTGGAAGAAGTTTATAAAAAAGAGCACCAGACTGCAATATATAATTCTCTTAAGCAATAATAAATTGATCATAAAGAATTAATGATCTCCAGACATTTCTTTTAAAAAGACTTGAGAAGAACTAATTAATGTAACATATTTCAAGCTAGGCAAATTGCAATGATAAATAGGATTACTGGAAGCTATAAATGCAATTCGTAACTGAAAGGAAAAGTGCAAACCCTCACTCAGAACATTAAAGAATGCAATTAAGCAAAACATTTGGAAGCACATAATTACATCTGCAAAGGACAGTGAAGTGAAATCTGCTGTCTTGCATTACAGGCAATATCAAACCTTCAGAAGACTGCTTAAGGCGTAAAGTATGTAGACTATTTGCTGTGAGGACAGTACCTTATTTGACACAACAGTAACATTCCTTTCTTGATAGATAGGACAAAGATCTGAACAATAAACTTATTCTTAGTTAAGACAAAGTTCATTGATGACACAAAGCTGGGTAGTGTCACTGACACCCCAGCAAACTGTGCTGCCATTCAATGAGAACTGGACAGGCTAGAGAGATGGGTAGAGAGAAACTTAATGAGGTACAACGAGAGGAAGTGCAGAGGCTTGCATCTGGGCAAGAACAACCCCAGGGACCAGTATAGGTTGGGGACCGACCTGTTGGAGAGCTGTGTAGGAGAAAGGGAACTGGGGGTCCTAGTGGACAGCAGGAGGACTATGAGCCAGCAATGTTGGCCCAAGAGGGCCAACAGCATCCTGGGGTGCATCAGCAGGGGAGTGGTTAGCAGATCGAGAGAGGTTCTTCTCTCCTTCTACTCTGCACTAGTGAGATGACTTCTGGCACATCATGTGCAGTTCTGAGCCTTTCACTTCAAGAAGGACACAGAGCTGCTGAAGGGTGTCCAGTGTAGAGCAACAAAGATGGTGAAAGAAGTAGAACACCTCCCTTATGAGGAAAGGCTGAGGGAGTTGGGTCTCTTCAGCTTGGAGGAGAGGAGGCTGAGGGGTGACCTGATTAGTGTCTATAAATATGTGAGAGGTGGGTGTCAGGAGGATGGAAGCAGGCTCTTCTGAAGGTTATCTGGTGATAGGACAAGGGGCAATGGGTGCAAGCTGGAACAGAGGAGGTTCCATATAAATATTAGAAGAAACTTCTTCCCAGTGAGGGTAATGGAGCATTGGAACAGGCTTCCCAGGTGGGTTCTGGAGTCTCCTTCTCTGGAGACGTTCAAGACCCACCTAGATATGTTCCTGTGTGATTTGTTCTAGGTGATCCTACTATGGCAGGGGGATTAGATTAGATGATCTTTCAAGGTCCATTCCATTCCCTAATTATTCTATTCAAAAGAGTAATAAATACTACAGAATAGAAATAAAATATCACATGAGCAGAGAAAATTTATTTTCAACTAATGAATATTAATGTTTCATTAAAACAGTTCAGGGTTAGAAACTGTATTTTTTATCTGTATAGTTGGGTTTTGCTGCTCACACCTCAAAGACAGCTTCCCCAGGAGGAGTTTGTTAGGTACAAAGTAAAGTTACATGAATTTTAATACAATAATTTAGCAAGGAGTTTAAAATTGAAAGGGGAAAGCAAGTTTACTTTCTTATGTTTTCATGAGCAAGCTTGTTTTCATGAGCAAGTCTATCATGTCTGGATATCCCTTCCAACCCTATAATTCTATGCTTCTATGTCTATTTGTGACTGTTGTGTGAGTAACCTTGTATGCTACACGAATATAAGTCATTGCTCTGATCTGCCTGTTTGAGACCTTTCTATGCCTCCTGACTGCTTATATCTTAGATTTTTTAACATTACCTGTTCTTTTTCCAGGATTTCAACTGCACTGTACTGGATAACTGATCAAGAGAGCATATACAACTAAAAGACCACATTTTTTTGTGGGTTATTTTTAAGCCTGTTCTCATCAGTTAAGCACCTCTGAGACAAGATTAGCCAATTAATTTAGTTAATGAGCTAATGGGCAAAACCAAAAACAAACAAGGAGGTTTCAAAACCCACTTGTAAAAGTTGCAGGTAAAACCAAAGACTAGCTCAATTCGGGGCAAAACAAAGCACATTCAATTCATGCAAGATAGCAAACCCAGCACAAAGGCAGGCAGAGATTAATCCATTCCAAGTAACACCTCATATGAAGCAGGAAATGGGAATTGGGAAGCTCTAAACTAGTTCAGATAGTCTCAAATTCAGATTGGAATAGCAAGCTGATTATCACAGGTTGCTGTAGTAACTTCCCAATCCCTCAGGCTAAGAAACCTGCAAAATTCAAATCATACCACCTTTCCAATTCCCCTCTGTAGTTTGTGGGGAAAGAGCTAGAAGATCAGTGCTGCATAGCACCTCCCTTGACTGGTAAAAGACTCAGAGCTTTTAGAGCCTTTGAAAATCTGATCACTGTGATTCTCATCAAGTTCTTCTTGACAGGAATACTTCTGTTAAAGTCATCAAGATGTTCCTCTTTCAGAACTGGATGTTAGAGAAACTTCTCTAGACAGCTAAAGAACTAGATACAGGACTCTACATCAGCAGCAATGAAGCTGTTTATACTCAGCCCACAAAACCAAAACCAAGTTGTTGCAGAAACCTTCTGACATCAGCTTTTGTCATAAACCAAGATCATCTGGGCTTTCCCTGAGGTTCTATCAGTAGGTTAAATTCAAGATGCCACTGTGTGACTAGTGTTACACCAGATATCAGGTATTATGGAAATTAAGACGCTTGAACTAATACTGCTGTGAAAGCATTTCACAGGGCCCACAATTAAATACACATCAGCAATTATTTATAACAACTATGCATTAGCTTTTGTCTGACTCAGTATAGGGCTCTCTGGGCTTGGAACTAGAAAAAAATGGATGGCAGTGTAGTACTTATTTCAATTCATGTCACGCAAGGAGATGGGAGTCAAACTGGTGATTTAGTTGGCTAATTTGTCCCAGATTTGCTCATCCCTTTGACTTTTGTTCATGGTTTGAAGAACCTTTAAGTATTTTCTCTTTGTGCAATAAAGAGTGCAGTAAGTGGTCGTTGGGTCAGCCTGATATTTCTCTGAATTTTGGCTTTAATAACATCTGTTGCTAGCAGAGAATTCATTCTCTCCTGCAGTCGCATTGATAGAAGCAGGGTTTAGCTGTCTGCTTTGTCTAATTGGCATTATAATTCACAGCCTGTCAGCATATTAGTGTTTCATTTTCACATATAAAATCGCAGCAAAATACACATAACTATAACAGGCTGAACATTTAATGTTTCAACAATTACATTTTTTAATGCCTAACTAACAATGACGATTATCTCAAAAGAAATAATTTCTGTGGGAAGACATTGCCAATAATAAGTATTTTCCCATAAAGGAAATTCAACCTTTAATCCAAAGCTTCAAAATTCTATTCTGTCTGACTCTCCTTTGCGGACACCCCTTTCTTCCTCACTCACTGTGAACTTTCTTCCCTTCCATTCAGTTAAAGAGTAGCTGTTAGTCTTTCTTCTGCTGTCCTTCCTGTTGCCTCTTTCTACTGTCCTTATCCTTCACTCTCTAGTACGATCTAATCTGCTGCTTATCCGTCAATCAGACTGTGTGTAAGTCTGTGTGCACCTGTCTCTACTTTGATAGAAATTCTACTCTCCTTGCTCTGTAATTATACTTGTTCTTTTCTATCTTCACTGAGTGGTAGGATTTAGGTTTCCTTATATATATATATATATAGTATATTATATATATAGTATTATATATGCTGGAGTACTTGAGTCCAGCCGGATTTTGAAGAAAGTGCAGATGTATACACTATTCCAAGAGACATTCCTGTACAAAATAGGAAAGGAATCTCTTCTTTACCGCTGTGTGCATTTGCAGTGCTTTGGAAATGAATGTTTATGTAACTTAACATGAAGCTTATCTTTTCAAAGCAGTAGTCAAAGGCTCTACACAGGAGGTAAAGTTTATCGATGTACATGTTTCAAGCAGTGTGCCTCATCATTAAGGAATGAACATGTTCTGATCAATCTGTTAATCAGTGCAGATAAACCCTTATGAATTTGAGTGCCCACACTTGTACTTCCTTTCAAAACCAAACACAAGGAAATGTTCCAAGATGAAGTGTGGGATCTGGCAAACGAAGGTAAACATCAATAAACATTTTTTAAGCATTATTTAGTCTGCATGAAATGTATCACACAGACAGATGGAAGGTGAAATTTGCTATCTATGTCTTTGTTTTGGCACAAGCAAGTGTTTAATTCTTCTTTGGCAAGAAGCAGTGGTGGCTATTAGACCTCTACTCCCTGTGACAAGGTTAATGTTTTAACATTGTCTGCCCATTCAGTAGGAAATCTGAGGCAACCACATCACTACCAGTTAAATCAGTAAGCAGTTTTGATTTTAATCAGGAAGGAGCGATATAGAACCACTTCCACACATTAAATGTACAATCCTTAAAAATGTAGTAGGGAAGTGGTTGTCCTCCTGTACTCAGCAGTGGTGAGGCCACACTTGAAGTACAGTGTTCAGTTTTGAGACCCTCACCAAAAGGATGATGTGGAGCTGCTGGAGTGGGTCCAGAGAAGGCCAACGAGGTTGGTGGAGGGTCTGGAGAAGCAGCCTTATGAGGAGCAGCTGAGGGAGCTGGGGCTCTGAAGTAAAGGAAGCTGAGGGGAGACCTTCAGGTAGTCTACAACTACCCGAAAGGAGATTGTAGAGAGGTGAGCGTTGGTCTCTTCTCACAAGTAACAAATGATAAGTCAAGAACAAATGGCACAAAACTGCACCAGGGGAAGTTTAGGTTAGACATCAGGAGAAACTTCTTCACTGAAAGGGTCATCAGGCCTTGGAACAGGCTGCTCAGAAAGGATGGATGTTATTTAAAACCATGTAGATACAGAGCATAAGAACATGTTTTAGTGTTGGTTTTGGGACAGTTAGGTTAATGCTTGGACTCAATGATCTTAAATGTATTTTCCAACCTAAACAATTATGACTGTATGAAAGTAACAATAAATGTACATCTTCTCAATAACACATCTTCTAGAAATTAGTCTTAAGGCATTTTATAAAGGTGATATTTTGCCTATTTTGAATAAGAAAGGAACACTCTTCCAATTACTTTTTGGTTTAGAATTCCCTTTCAGGAGCTCAGCTTGAAACAACAGCATTTACTGAAAAATAAAGTATTTTACTTGTGTAATTGAATATCATAATCTTTCTTCTGTAGGTGATATGAACCAGATCTTTCTTTTTTTTTACCCTGTTGTCAGTCTGAGATAAAGAATGGAGCTTCTTTCCTCTCACCTTACAGTGCTTGTGTGGGTATATCTTATGCTGAAATGTGCTGCAGATATGATTTTGTCTAATTATGTTTTTTTACATTTCTAGTACTTCTGTTTAGTTCCTTGCTATCTTTTATACACTATTTATTTCCTTTTTCATTCCTTTCTTTTCTGTTTCAACCTGGGGTTTAAGTGATGTCCTCATCCCTAGAGGTGTTGAAGAGAGGGGTAGATGTTGGGTTGGGAGCTGTGGTTTATCGTTGTCTATAACTACCTAAAAGGTGGTTATAGTCAGGCAGGGGTCAGTCTTTCCTCCCTGGACGCTGGAGACAGGACAAGGGGTCACAGTCTTAAGCTCCATCGGGGGAGGTTTAGAATTTACATTAGGAAAAGGTTTTTCACTGAAAGAGTGATCAGATTTTGGAATGGGCTGCCCATGGAGGAGGTTGCTGTCTCTGGAGGTGTTTAAGGTTAGGCTGGAGGAAGTGCTGAGTGGCATGATCTAGATGTCAGATGTTAGGTTCACTTGGTTGGTTTTAGGTTGGACTGGATGATCTTTAAGGTCTTTTCTAGCCTCATCATTACTGTGATACTGTGTGATACTGTGATACTGTGTCTTGCAGCTGAAACTGTTCTATGATCCTACACCATTGTTCTCATTACTGCAAATATCACCAGGAAAGGTTAAATCCTAGGAAAATTGGCTAAGTGGGAAGTACTAGACTAACAAATAGGAGCTGATATGCCTGGCTGGTTGCTCAATGGCTGAGCTGGTTCAATTATGTTTTAACTCTGAAATGACAAGCTTAAGGTTTGAAGGATGTGCAATTCTTGCAGTGATTATTCTGTGACTACTTCAGGAGAACAGAAATGCAGTCTGGTTTTTCAGTATTCTGAAATACAATTTTTTCACATCTGTGGTCCTAAGCCAGAGAATCTATCATTAATTTTTGTTACTTATAAAATGTGGGTTTGCTACTGTTTGTTAAATATGTTTTGTCCCATGTAGCACATAGCAGACAACCCGTACCTCCAAGTTCAGCACAAAGATGACATATTTCTGTTGGCATTTTAAATGAGTTAATTAACATTTCTATGGGAGCAATAGTTAACATTTTAGAATCTGGATTCCTTCATGCCTTAAATCTACTTTGGCTTCACTTCATGCTGGAACATGTGAGAGAATCATGTTACAACATACCACGCTCAGTTTAAGAGCACAATGTACTCCATAAATGCTGCTGAACTGCCGTGGTAACACAAAGCCCTTTTTGAAGGGGAAAAAATGGTAAGAAATGCTTAACACCAGTCTAAGATACTAGGCTAACACTGAATAATTATTAATCTATAAATATTATTCTGTTTGCTATTATGCTGACTAATATTTCCAGCAGTAATAGCAACATGCGTATTAGTGCCTTTTTAGACACAGCATCTTGTATTACATGAAAAATACAATAATATATATAATATCTATTACATCTCATTCCGCTTCTAATTTTTGAAGGAGTACTTTCCTATGTAACATGTCCCATTCCATTGAAAGGAATAATTACTTAAATTAGTTCTATTATTAAAGAATGGTGCTGAGGTTGTAAACCAGATGAAATGCTCAGTTTCCTGCATAAAAATGAGCCTTTGACACCATTTCTCACAGCATACTTGTGGAAAAACTGTCTGCCCATGGCTCAGAGAGGCATATGCTCTGCTGGGTTAAGCACTGGTTGTATGGCTGGACCCAAAGAGTGTTGGTGAAAGGAGTTCAATACAGTTGGTAACTAGTCAAAAATGTTGTTCCACAGGGCTCAGTGTTGGGGCCACTCCTGTTTAATATCTTTATTATTATATGAATGAAGGGATTGAGTGCACTCTCAGAGTATATCGATCTGCTTAAGGGTAGAGAGCCTCTAGAGACGGATTTGGACAGGATGGAACAATGAGTCAAGGATAACTGTATGAGCTTCATCAAAGCCAGGTGCCAGGTGCTGCACTTGAGTTGTCAACAACCCAGTGTAACCATACGAGCTTGGGAGAGAGCATTTGGAAAGCTGCTCAACAGAAAGATGCTGACAATCAGTTCAGTATGAGCCAGCAGTGTGCCCAGGTGGCCAGGAAGACCAACAGCCTCATGGCTTGTATTAGAGACACTGGCCAGCAGTAGGGAAGTGGGCTTGGTACAGTTAGGTTAATAGTTGGACTTGATGATCTTAAAAGTCTTTTCCAACCTAAGTGACTCTGTGATTACATGAAAATATGGAAGAAATAAGACAAAAGTACTTATCAAAGTGCCAATTCAAGTTCTTTCAGCTCCCTGGATCTTGGTTTACTTGTGATAAGTGATCTGATGTACAAGCTTTTGCCTTGTTGTATGTGAGAGAAGTATCTCATGAAGAAAAAAAAAATCTTATTTTGTCATCTTGGAGATGTAAAATATAATAATTTTAGTTAAACTCCTGTAAGGTTAAACCAAAAATTACCTGTTCAAGGTTTTACTTTTTTGTATGAAACTTAGAAAAGTATTGGAGATTTGCTCAGCTGTGAGTTTTGCAGCAAATGTCTCTTGCAATCTTTTTTCCCTGTCTGCTGATATTGTTAGAAGTATCAGGATGCCTGTGCACATACAAAATGCATAGGCTGTGGCACAGTAGAGGACAGTGTTTTCTGTATTATCTGCTGGAGAGATCACATAGGATGGATCGTTCTGTAATTTAATGTGAATGTTTTTAAGGCACTTCCTTGGCTCCAGTTGGCTAAGACAAATGTTCTCTTTCAAAGTCCTCTTACCTGAGAAACCCAAAGAGAGTTGGATGGAGGAGCAAAGAAAGGCAAGTGCAGTGTTTGACTTTGTTTCTAGTTAAAATCTCGTGGACTATAAATCACTGTTCTTTCAATGGCATTATTTCATATGCAACACTCAGATAATTTGTTAGCTGAAGAGCGATTATCTGGACTAGTTCTAGAATAACTGAAATTACAATAAGCAGTACTGGAAGAAGTGTATATCCTGCCGAGTTTATTCCCATGTTTATGGTCTATCTGAAAAGTTCAAGAATATTGACATGTGGCAGTTTTCAGTGAACCACCAAGATAAAAGGGTCCTCTGGAGGTCATCTGGTCCAAACTCCTTGTCCGCTTTCAACAGTAGATCAGCCTAGCTGTGGCTTCGTCACAGTATCACAGTATCACAGTAATGATAAGGCTGGAAAACACCTTAAAGATCATCCAGTCCAACTTAAAACTAACCAAGTAAACCTAAACATCTAACATCTAAATCATGTCACTCAGCGCTTCATCCAGCCTAACCTTAAACACCACCAGAGATGGTGACCCAATCACCTCTGTGGGCAGCCCGTTCCAAAAATGGATTACTCTTTCAGTAAAAAACCTCTTGCTAATGTCAAGTCTAAACCTCCCCTGATGGAGCTTAAGACTGTGACCCCTTGTCCTGTCTCCAGTGTCCAGGGAGAAAAGACTGACCCCTGCCTAACTATAACCACCTTTTAGGTAGTTATAGTCAGCAATAAGGTCACCCATGAGCCTTCTCTTTTCCAGGCTAAACAGAACCAACTCCATCAACCTCTCCTCATAGGGCTTACCTTCCAGGCCCTTTACCAATTTAGTTGCTCTTCTCTGGACTCGTTCCAGCACCTCAACATCCTTCCTAAACTGAGGGGCCCAGAACTGAACACAATATTCCAGGTGCGGTCTAACCAGTGCCGAATACAGGGGGAGGATAACCTCCCTCTCCCTGCTGGCCACACCATTCCTGATACAGGCCAGGATGCCATTAGCCCTCTTGGCTGCCTGGGCATGTTGCTGAATTCTGCTAAGTTTACTGTCCACCAATCCCCCCAAGTCTCTTTNCCACTAGTAAAGGGTCGCCAACTAGATGTGACACCATTAACCACCACTCTCTGGGGTCATCCATCCAACCGCTTCCTGACCCAGCACAGTATATTTCTATCAAAGTCCAGTACCTGAAGGGAGCTTGTAGCTGTAGGAGCAGGGTCAATGATTTCCAGCTGGAAGAGGGGAGATTTAGACTGGAAGTCAGAAGGAAGTGCTTCACAATGAGGGTGGTGATACACTGGAACAGGTTGCCCAGGGAGGTTGCAGCTGTCCCCTCCCTGCAAGTGTTCAAGGCCAGATTGGATAGGGCCTTGAGCACCCTGGTCTAGTGGGGGGTGTCCCTGCTCATGGCAAGAAGGTTGGAACTGGTTGATCTTTCAGGTCCTTTCCAACCTGAACCAGTCTAGGAATCTATGAATATATGAAAGAACACCACTATGGTAATAGGAATAACATTGCAGTTAATTTGATACCTTGTTTTGCTAGTAAACTCTACAGTGAACTTACTGATTTCTGCAGGACACTGAAAGAAAATACGCTTTGAACTACATGGATTGATATTAAACAAAATGTGTGTCCTGCTTAGAACAAGGCTGGTATCACAGGCACATTGTGAGGAATGCTGTCACATGTAGGTTTATCAGAATAACTTCAAAAGTCCTGTTTAGCAATCTGCATGTAACTGAACAGAATTAATTCTTGACTTGATTTTTTTCACAGGCTTTGCAGACAGCTTGGCTGCTTTCCATAACCTGAAGAATTGTACAAAACTTGCAAGCCTTAGTGAGAGGACACAGGGCTATGAAGCTTATCCTCCTGGTATTATATGTTATTATATAATACAATATACTTTATTTTATATATATATATATGTCTAATGATAATAAATTATTTCATATTATATGTTACTTTTTATATTACATTATATTACATGTCTTCACTTAAAGAGTCACAATTACAGTTCCTTCAAGGGCAAGAACTTATCCAATCAATTAAATAATTGCTGAAATTAAGGGGGGAGGATGGGTCCTGTGTGGCTGCTGAGTAATTGTCTTGTGAAATTGCACTGAAATCTGGAGGTGATTTCTTAAAACAAGAAGTAGTCTGTTTGGTCTGACATGAAAAAAACAATATAGAATGATTTGGTTTTATTAAGTTGCTCATTTAAATAAGCCAAATTTCTCTATGGAATCTGTGTTTTAAATCTTAGTATAGTCATTAGCATGTGTCCTATTTCAGAGCAACAGACTACTTAAAATGCTGGTTTATCCTTACGTATCTTGTCTCATTTAGCCTGGAGAAAAGGAGATTGAGGGGAGACCTTATTGCTAACTACAACTACTTGAAAGGAAATTGTAGAGAGGCAGGGGTGGGTCTGTTCTCCCTAGTGGCCAGTGATAGGACAAGGGGAAATGGCCTGAAGCTGCACCCGGAGAGGTTCAGGCTGGATGTCAGGAGGGATTTCTTTCCTGAAAGAGTTGTCAGGCACTAGAACAGCCTGCTCACAGAGAGGATTGTGTCCCCATCCCTGGAGGTGTTGAAGAGAAGGGTAGATGTTGCACTGGGGACAGCATATAGTGATGCCAATATTGCTAGGAGAAGGTTAGATTTGGATGATTTTGGAGGTCCTTTCCAGCTGAAAATGTTCTATAATTCCATCAGTGTCTCCAGACCTCTGAAGGTTACAGAGGTGAGTTCAAGGAAACCAGCTACTTGGGTGGGATTTATGTGCTCTTGCAGTTGCAATGATTTCAGTAGAGATACAGAGGTTGTTGCTTTCCCTTGTTTCTCATAACATTTTAGAGTAAATAATTAAATGAGAGAACCTGCTCCCAGAGACAAATTATGCAACAATAAAAGTTTTATTTCTATGAGCTGTAAAGACTGTACAATTTCCTTCCTTTCCTACAGAATACATGGAACACTGTTGTTTAGAAAAAAACAACAAAAGCAAAAAGACGCTTTCTTTCCCTCATGGTGTAACTCAAATCAGCTCTGGTATTACTGCTGGTACGGCATCAGGGTGCCATAAATGGAAGGCACTGTCCAGCTCAAGCTGATCAAACCCAGCTCAAGTGACTCTGTGTTTGCACATATGTCATATCAACCATTCTACTGTCTATAGTCAGACATCCAACCCCCCTGCCATTTATCTTCCTAGAATCATAGGGTTGGAAGGGACCTCCAAAGATCATCTAGTCCAACCTGCCTACAACAAGTAGGTCCAATGCTCACCAGATCAGATTGCCTAGAACCTCATCCAGCCTGACCTTGAATGGCTCCAGGGATGGAGCCTTCATCACATCTCTGGGCAGCCTGTTCAAGGGATCCACCACTCTCGTATTACAAAACTTTTTCCTGATGTCTCACATAAATCTGCCCTTTTCCAGTTTCAAACCATGACTACTTGTCATATTGTTCCCTGCCTTTGTGAACAGCCTTCCTCAACCTTCTGACAGCCCCTTTCAGGGATTGGAAAGTTACTATCATGTGCCCCCTGAGCCTTCTCCTCTGCAGGCGGAACAACCCCAACTCTCTCAGTCTATCACCAGAGCAGAGGGGCTTCAGCCCTCTGAGCATTTTCATGGCCTCCTCTGCACCCACTCCAACAGATCCTAGTCCTTCTTGTGTTGAGACCTCTAGAGCTGGATGCAGGACTCCACGTAAAGTCTCATCAGGACAAAACAGAGGAGCAGAATCAAACCTCAAAAAATAAGGTATTGATTTAAAATGAAAATTAAAAAGACAAAGAAAAGAGAGAAGACTATGCTGCTGCGTGTCACAGCACAGCTATGAGAACAGAGTTGACTGAATGATAGAATATAGTGTAGAATGTAATAAATTTAGACAAGCCTAACTGTATGTAATTGATCACGAAAAATAACCCTCAACTTAAACTCTCAAGAAAATCCTACCTCTTGGTTTTGTTTTTATCTTCCTCAAATTTTTGCTTTTTTATTTGCTGTGCAGACTACTTTCCACTGAAAAGAGCAGAGAAAAGCCCAAACTAAAATTACAGTCCAATTAACCTACTAAGTCTATAATAATCTAAGGCTATAACTCATCTATGTAAATTAGAATCATTAGGGATCTGAAGGGACCTCAAAAGTGAAAATCCCTTGATGTTAAGATTTCTGCTTCCTCTCTCAAACCAAGTTTCTGGTCACTGTTGTTTTTTTTAAAAATGTTAGACGATTTTTTATATTGCTTTGGAAGAGCAAGAAATTAAATATATCTACCATTGAATGTAGAAAATTGTCTTCAAAATACATTCAAATATTCAAAATACCAAGTCCATGCCTTTTTTTGATCCCTGAGGGCTTATGTCTGAAGATGATGCTTTTGCCAATGTAATGCTATTTTAAGCTGTGTTTCCTGCTTTGGATTCATGGCTTTTCTCATAATTTGTAATTTATGATCCATTAGCGATACTCTTTTATCTAGGTGCAGCATGGAATAGAGGACCTGCTGCTGTTAAACGCACATTTTGGCAGCGTCACTGAAATGATGCTTTCTGCATTGTAATGTGAGTTTTAATGATATCTGTGAGAAATTATTTAACTCATTACCTCTGTGAATGCCAAATAACCTTATAACTAAGATGCAGGTAATTGTGCTGAAAATCAAGACTTTTCCTCTCATCAGCTGTCAAGAAAAGGCTTGTGAGTGTGTAGGCTAAGTTCCCCTGATAAAAAACATGCTTAAAACCCTCACTATTGTCTTGATCCTGACAGTTATCAGATCTGGAAATTATCACAGAACTTCCTCAGTAAGGCACAACAGCAACTCATCAAAACAAAGAGCATTTGCTACAAAAACAAAAAAAAAGGTAAGATATTGTCATAAGCCCAGTGTTATGTCTTGATACAGGAAAGAGTGGAACAGAAGAATGAAAGCAGAACAGTAGAAAGTACAGCTTGTAGGGATGACCCAGGCTACATTTCTTTCCTAACAGTAGTAGTAACTTACACTTACAACAAGAGGTTCCATTTACTAGTCTAGGTTTGAACTAATTCTTTTTCACCACTTTGTAGAAAAGTGCTGTTTTCTTCCCAGAAGTGTCTATATAGAGGCTCTAGTTCAGGGAGCAATAGTTAGGGCTGATCAGGTTTTACCACATATTGCAGGGACTGTTGCCTTCTTCCTCTGTTCTGCGTGTACATTAGTGCTATTAACATTTTATTCTTTAAAACCTCTTAGTTTGGCTTTGTTGTGATCTGTCATAGGCAACAGGTATGTAGAGATATCTAGAAATATCTGAATAGGCTGGATTGATGGGTTGAGGCCAACAGCATGACAAGGCCAGGTGCCATGTCCTGCACTTGGGTCACAACAAACCCCTGCAAAGCTCCAGGCTTGGGCAACACTGGCTGGAAACTGCCTGGGGAAAAGGAACTGGAGGTGTTGGCTGAGAGTGGCTGAGTATGAGCCGGTACTATGCCCAGGCGGCCAAGAGGCATCTTGGCTTGTATGAGCAGTTATGTGGCCAGCAGGAGTAGGACAGGGATCATCTCCATGCCTCTTGGCTTGTGAGGCCACAGCTTGAATCCCAGGAAAGTAATTGGAGCAGTACTCTGAGGAGTGGCTGAGGGGCTTGTGAGTGTTTAGCCTGGAGAAAAGGAGGCTTGAGGGAGATGTTGTCACTCTTGACAAGTCCCTGGAAGAAGGTTGTTGAAAGGTGAAGTGTTGGTCTGTTCTCCCAAGGAACAAGAAATTGGAGCAGAAAAACCTGCCCTCAGCCACATCTGGGGAGGTTTAGGTTGGCCAAGGAACAATTTCTTTACAGAAATGTTTGTCAAGGCCTGACACAGGCTGCCCAGGGCAGTGGTGGAATCCTCATCTGTAGAAGGATTGCAAAGCTTTGGAGATGTGGTGCTTAGGGACGTAACTTAGTGGTGGGGTTCATGTTGCTCTGTTAACAATTGGATTTCATGACATTAAACCTATACAATTCTCTGAGTTTGTGATTCTATTCATAACTCGTGTGACAGTTTGTAAAATACAGACTTGGGGGCAGCAAAGTCTCATAGGTTTCAATCGAGAAGAAAAATTTTTCACATTTTTAATGCCTCTATGTCAAAACACTGTTAAATAATGTGTTTATGATTAAAACCTGCTAGTGTCACTCCACTTCCCTGTGCAACAATTTCTAGCAATAAAAATATTTCTCAAGGTGGAGCTTGTGATATTTCTTTTTATGCCCTCTGTAAGTGTAAATACTTGGACCATACCATCTGAAAATATAATAAATTCCTTTAATTCACTCTGAGAGACCCTTCCTTCTTTTATATTTTCCTTCTTTTAAAATTATTCATCTAGTGATAATAATAGAAAAATCAAAAAAAAAACCCTAAATACCAAGCAGTGTATGACTAGGCCAAAGCTAAATATTCCTTTTTTTCACTGTTCCATGAAGTTCACTGCATTTCTCAAGTGACTGTAGAAGGCTAAGTCACTCTTTAAAATAGAATCTCATCAGAGGATCAGTGTTAAAGGTGCCTATAAATATTCTGCCCAGATTCTATCAAGTCTTCTCTGTCTAAATCAATCTCTTAGGCCAGTCCAGAGGTGATGTAGATGCTTGGCTGTATCTTTATCCTGTGCCTAGTCTTCTTCAAAAGCCCAGCTGGGATATCTGTGCAAGATTACAGCAGGGTTTAGGCAGTCTGACCCTCCTGGCCTTGGTCCCTGCAGAAGGATGTGACTTTCACAATTGCTGCCCTGTCAGATTAAACATCCAAAGTGTTGTGTTGTTGCTGAGAGTGAAGATTGTCATGAAATGCAGAAGTGAAAGTTGTAACAAATGTGAAGTACAAAAGCATGGAGCAGCTTGCTGACAGGGAGACAAACCAAAAGGAATGAGAAACACTGTTTCCCATCCCTTTTGCTTAGATGCTACAAAGTGAGATGCGGTCCTTTGAACTTAGTTTTCCTAATTGTTCTAATGATCTCGCTACAGTCCTTGTTTTCTTTCTTTCTGACTCCTTCAAAGCTTTTACACAACTTAAGCATTTGCTTCTTTCCAGCGTATTCTTTGGCACATAGATATGACTTGCAAAATTCAGTGTCATGTATCAGCTGGTCCTTGAACTGTGCAGTAACCATGTGCAAGTTGAAGTCATTGACTGAGTGTTAATTTTTCAAAGAAAATCATGGGCAGCAGTTCTCAATAGACCTTTAGTTTTCATTGCTTAATGTGTCTTGGAAAAAAAACCCTCTTTGCTGTAATAAATTTTCAGCAGGATTTCCAAAGTATCCTGTATTTCCCATGGAAAAGAAATATGCTCAGCAATTAATTCTGTATAACTCCAATGTACATAAAATACATTGTGTCTTGTAGTTTCCTTGCTGAGCAGCTAGCTCTTTTATAATTGCTGCAAAAGACTCCATTTTAATTGGATTTATTCTCAATAAACTTTATCTTTCTACTCACTTTATATTTTTCTGCACCCTAGGTATCCTAATTAGCCTTTTCTGCTAATAGAAGTTGTTTCTTTTCTTGTTTTATGCTGCCTGCTTCATTGTACTTACATTTTTTATTACTTTTGAACAAACTGTAGCACACACAGTTTGCCATCTGTTATGATATTTTTTCCTTAGAAAAACATTTTTTCTTTACAATTTGCTCGGTAATCTTACTTTCCGTTAGGAAAATTCCATTCTCTGATGGACTTGTTTGCAACCAGAAAGAAAAAGGTTCAATTTGATACTTTCTCCTCCATCCCTCTTCTCCTTCCTCTCTCCCTTCCTCTTCCTCTACCTCTTTCAATTTTGTATGTGCATACGTAGAAATTGCCATATCTTTCCAGTTATTCAGATGACCTTTGCCCTCTTGGCCATGTTTTGAAACCCCTTGATAACCTGGAATAAAAAAAACAAGGCTAATGGGCAGAGGTTTCAAATTCTCATAGTGCACCCAGTATTTGTCTGGCTTCGAATGAGTTTAGAAGCTGACCATAAACACTTGTTTAAAAAGAAGATAACTGGGACAGGTTGGATAGATGGGCCAAGGTCAATTTTCTGAGGGACAAGAAGGCCAAGTACCAGGTCACAACAACCCCAGGCATCGCTACAGGCTGGGGGATGAGGGGCTTGAAAGCTGCCCAGCAGAAAATGACCTGGGGGTGCTGAGTGACAGCTGCCTTCATCTGAGCCAGCAGTGTGCCCAGCTGGCCAAGAAGGCCAGCAGCATCCTGGCCTGGATCAGGAATAGCATGGTCAGCAAGAGAAAGGAAATTCTTGTGCTCTTTTACTAGGCCCTTGTGAGGCCTCATCTCAAGTACTGTGTTCAGTTCTGGGCCCCTCACAATAGGAAAGATGGAGATGCTGGAATGGGTCCAGAGCAGAGCCACCAAGCTCATGAGGGGTCNAATGCTCTTGTGGTAGCATGGAGGGGGTTAGTTTGTGATTTTCAATCTCTCAGATGTTTAGGTTTTTGGTTGGTGTGGGGATGGTTGGACTCAGTGATCTAGGAAGTCCTTTCCTACCAGGATTGTTCTATGATTCTGTGATTCTAAAACAAAAACTGAGTAACAGATGTAGTTATTTCATTTACTGCTGTGCCTTTCCTCATGGTCCCCACTCCCTGTAAGAGGACAATACGACTCTGTAACCACTGAGATTTCTTTCTATACCTTTTTATTAAATTAAAAGAACCATCAGCTCTTAAAAATTGCTAAGCTAAAGAATTAGTCTACTGCTAGAAGACCTGGAACAGCTTCTACAGCTGATTATGCATCTGATGATCCTTTAAATACACTTCTCATAAAATGATTCATATTCTCTTAAGAAGTCCTTCCTTGTAGAAAGGGTGATCAGAGCCTGGAATGGACTGCCCAGGGCAGTGGTGGAGTCCCCATCCCTGGAGGTGTTAAAGGACAGGCTGGATGTGGCCCTTAGTGCCCTGGTCTGGCTGATGTGGTGATGTTAGGTACTGGGATGGGCTGGGTGACCTCAGAAGGATTTTCCAAGCTTAATAATTCTGTGATTCTGTGATTTGTATTTGTTTGAATAGAATACTTAATGCTGATTTTTCATATTTTACATAAAAATAAATATTTTATATACTTCACAGTTTATATTAGAGAATGCTAAATTTGGGCATTGTTACTGTCATCTGTTGAGAACTAAATGGTGTCTTTGTCTAGTTTTCACTGCATGGTCTAGCAGAGCACTGTATGCACTCAGGTACTTGTGGACTAAGTATGGAAGCTGTGCAAAATATCATTTATTATTCCCAGTTTTACAGATGGGAAGACTGAAGTATAGAGGGCCAACAGCAGCAGAGTCCCTCGGTTCTGTAACCAAGAAGAGAACCCAGGCCTCCCGAGTTACAACTGTGTTCTCCCCTTTAACATGCAGTGATGTGTAAGTCATGCTTCTGGCACAGACTTGACAACAGAGTTCTGGATGTCTGGAACAGTGGAGCTGGGGATCTCTGCACTTACTGTTCAGCTACTTCTCTGAAAGACTATCCAGATGCATCAAAGGTGTTGGTAGCTGTTGGTAGCTGCTGCTGAGAAACCAAAGGGAACCAATGACACATTTTAATTCTTTGTGTGAGAAATATTCACTGCTGTCACATCTGTTGAAGACTTCCCAGGAAACATTTAAATCTGGTTGACTTTTGAATGCTTTCCATTGTGATCATCAAACATTTTGTCATTTAAAGTTGGTTGATTAAGTAGTTGCTTCCTTGACCATAGGTGCTAATAGAGACTGAGGGTATAGAACAGTCGCTCTTTATCTCACTCATCTGATCAAGGTAGGTACCCTCAATGGAGGAAAAGCTCTGGTGAGCAAATTATATTCCATGATGTAAGCAAGCACTGGGCGGCATGAGCCAGTGCTTTTTTTATGCGCACTTCTGTATTTCAACTAACTCCATCTACTTGGAACACTAATTACAAACTCAGCCACAAACACTGTTCAGCAGCACATCATAAAAACCTAGATGGAAGTGATTTGTACCCATGGATACTATATGTTCTTTATTTTGCACACTGTGCAGCTGTTATGTTTGATGATTGTTCCAGGATCAAACTGGGACAAAATACTGGTTTCCCTGAGGCCATTTATGTTAGTAAGTGCCATGTTTGTGTAGTTCTACCTATGCATGTGTTCTCCACATTTGGGGTTCTGTTTGAAGGACAGAATGGAAAAGGGGATTTGTATTAACACTAGCTTGAAAACACCCAAGGTCTAGTTAATTCTGTGTACTTGTCCGTTACTCTCCATACAGGAGTCCAGCAGTGGACTAACTTGAGACAAGGTGTCTGATGGACTCCTGTCTGGCTTTGTGCAGAACCAAGACTAACTGTTACAGGAGCACTTCAGGTGGAAATTTCAGACAGTCCTATAGACCCCAAACATCTCCTTCTGACCACGTGCATGTTGACAGGCATTATTTATATGACTAGATGTGCTGATCTGGCTGATTTATATTTCCCTTGGCATTTCCTGCCATAGAATTAATGAAACAATACACAGGAAAGTTGCTTATTGATACTCTGCAGGTGCAGAAATACTCATTGGGAAATGTTCTTTTGCATATAGAAAATTAGACTCTTTTGTTTGCAGTTTAAAAGTAATCAATAGGAATGGATCATGGATGGAGTAGTCACGTAGGGCCACAGCTGAGATGGTTCATACAAATCTACTTGTCCTGGTTTGAGTTAGAACAGAACTAATTCTGTTCTTTGATTTTCCTTTTCAGCTCAGTCTCTTCTAACTGCACTTTCTGAAGTCAACAGCCTATCTGTGCTGACAGTGTCCACCTCTACAAGTGATAACACTTGATGTTTACAGCTACTACCAAGGATAGGTCTTTAGAAAGGTTTTTGCTTACACTTGCTCCTGTGAGCAACCAAGGTCACTGATTATCTTGTGTGCTATAAGTTAGAGGAGGCACCTGCAGGGAGCAGAGGACAGGACAGGTGACCCTAAACTTACTAACAGGGCATTCATAGAATGGCCAGGGGTGGAAGGGACCTTAAAGATCATCTAGTTCCAACCCCCCTGCAGAAGCAGGGACACCTTCACCAGATCAGGTTACTCAGGGCCCCATCCAACCTGGACTTCAACACTTCCAGGGATGGGGCAGCCACAACTTGCTTGAGTAACCTATGCCATCATCTCAGCACCCTCACGTGAAAGAATTGTTTCCTCATATCCAACATCAATCTCCCCTTTTCAAGGCTGTAACCCTTTCCCCTTGTCCTCTTGTGGCAAAACCCCTACCCCAGCTTTCTTGTAGCTCCCTTCAGATATTGGAAAGCTGCTAGAAGGTCACTTGGGAGCCTCCTCTTCTCCAGGCTGAAAAACCCCAACTTGCTCAGCCTGTCCTCACAGGGGAGGTGCTCCAGCCCTCTGATCACTTGAGTTGCTCTCCTCTGGACATGTTCCAGGAGATCTATGTCGTTCTTATATTGGGGACTACAGAACAGGACATAGTACTTCAAGTCTCAAAAATGCAGAGTAGAGGGGCAGAATCACCCTCAACAGACTGTAATTCTTCTTTTGATGCATGCATAGTTGGCTTTCTGGGCTGCCAGTGCACACTGATGGCTCCTGTTAAACTTCTGGTCCACCACCACCACCAAGCCCTTCTCCTCAGGGCTGCTCCTTTCTCCTCCCATCCTGTATTCATGCACAGGATTGCAGAACCTTGCACTTGCCCTTGTTGAACTTCTTGCAGTTTGCACCAACATCACATATACAGAATCATGGAATCATTGAGGCTGGAAAAGCCTTCTGAGCTCATCCAGCCCAGCCCATGACCTAACATCACCATGTCAACCAGACCAGCACACTAAGGGCCACAGCCAGTCTTTAAACACATCCAGNAGCCAGTCTGCCCAGACTCCACCACCCTGGGCAGTCCATTCCAGTGTCTGGGCACACTTTCCATGAGGAAGGGCTTCCTAACATCCAACCTAACCTGGGCACGGCTTCAGGCCATGCCCTCTCATCCTGGCACTGGTTGCCTGGGAGAAGAGTCTGACTCCCCACCTGACTGCAACTTCCTTTCAGGGCACTGAAGACAGGGAGAAGGCCCTCCCTGAGTCTCCTCCAGGCTAAACATCCCCAATGGCCACACTTGTTGATCCAAGCCAGGATGCCACTGGCCTTCTGAGCCACTTGGGCACATTGCTGGTTCATGTTCAGCTAGCTGTCAACCAGTACCGCCAGGTCCCTCTCTGCTAGGTCACTCTTTAGCCACTCATCTCCTAGTCTATAGCTGCAGGAGGTTATTGTGACCAAAGTGTAGGACCCTACCCTTGGCCCTGTTAAACTTCATCCTGTTGGCCTCTGCCTATTGACCCAGTCTGTCCAGATCTCTCTGCAGCATCTTCCTCCCCTCTAGTAGGTTGAATAAGTTAATATTTAACATAAAGCTTAAGGGACCACAAGGGTCTGTCTCTTTCATGTTTCCCTCTCTGGCCCTCTTCTTGGCCAGCATCCAAGGATTCTGTCCATTCTGCCTTGAATAGCAACACATTTATTCCTGAATCCAGCTCCTGCATCTTCCTGCCTGTCTTTCACTGAGTCCAGCCTGGGACTTCCCCAGTGTCTGCATCAGTGGTGACAGTGATGTAATTGCCAGCAGCAAGACTCACTGCTGGTGCTGTATGCATTTCATATTATCATTGTTTTCATTAAATCTGTTGCAATTTTCTGTTCCAATGCATTTCTCCCCCTTATTCTTTCTCTCTACACCTTTTGGGGAGGGAGAGGGGCTAATAAAGAGCATCTGTCATTGCTCTCATGGCTGACCCAGCTCCAACACACAACAGATCTATTGGTATTCAATGTTTCAATGGCATTTAGTTCCAATTCCAACTCACTCAGATGATGGAGCACCAGACTTTTTTTTTTTTTTTCTGGGAGTATTTAAGGATTGGAAATTCAAACAGGGTGCTGGTATCATCTTGGTCCTGAGAGCAATAAGACAATTGCTTCAGAGTGAAGTGCTGGAGTGTTATCTTATGTGATATATTACTGCTTATCTGTTGTGTTATTAGTGTTCATTTGTTCTCAGTGGTTGTTTGAAAGCTTGTGCTATGGACATGAGGCAAAAGCTGCTGCTTTCCTGTGGGGTTTATCACTGACTTATGAGGCATTAACTTGGGCACTGACTGCATCATTGTACCTTGTGAATCACATTACAAATCCTGTTACATTGCCTTTTTGTCTTGGGAAATTACTCCTCCTTTTAACCCCACTCCACGAGATTCTGACATTTCATTAGATTGTGAGGATTTGGGATATGGCTATTCCAACCAAAATATCCTTGTATTGGCTGTATTTATTGTGGAGTTATGGTATTCATTTTAGTGATTTTTCTGATTCTGTTTACGGTGTGGCAGTAGACTACAGCTTGGTGCAGGTGTACGTGCCAGGCAGTTGTCTCGACTCTCAGGGTGGTTGCTGTTTCGGCAATGCGTTCTTGTTACTTACACTCCACAAGGTTTCATGACAAGCTCTGCAGCTAGTCAGACCCCAGAGTGCTTTATGGCATGTTCGACATGCACCTCAACCGCTCACCCTCTGCCAGTTCCCCCAGCGAGCACTGCAGCTTCTCAGACTCCCACAACAAACATTGCAGCTGCTCCAAAAAAGAGTGCTGCTGCTACTCAATCTGCAGTCAAAGACAGCATAACCACTGCTTCAACTCCAGAAATGAGCACTGCTGCTCCACCAACATCCGCTGTAGCCACTCTAGAGAGCACTGCAAGCAACATATAGTGAACTGTCAGAGAGGGTAAGAACTACATTTATACCATACAGTACAGTTTAACTAACTCTAAAATAAACATCGTTTTCTAGGAGGTTCTAAAGAGAATTTCTTTAGTGAATAAATTTCTCTAGACAAAAGAAGAGTAGGATTTCAAGTTAAATGCTGTACTAATGCCTAGTCTGGCCTCAATGCCATAGTTACAGTAATGAAACACTGTTCATTTGTGCCATGTCTATTCTGCACTAGTCTCATGCACCCTAAATATTTACCATTCCATATGCAGTTTATAAGTTCACATTTGCAACAGCTTTTTAAAATATTTAGTAAATTACTTCATGAAGAAGCTTACACATCATTCGGGAATAATGCAACACAATTGTTGGCAAGTTATACTACCTCCTAGGGTGCTTCTTCATTCCTAACAAACCTGACTATTATTACTGTAATCACTTTTATGATCTTATGTGACATCTGGGATCAGACTGAACTGTTACTCATAACAATGGATTCCAAGTTTGAGATCCTTATTCTGATGGCATGGTATGGAAAATGGCTACCAGATCTGCTACATTATATCTATCCTTTCTTTTAAGCAAATGTGAAATGTTTTTATTAGAAGAGATGGCAACTAGACTATCACAACTGTATATTTAAATAAAGTCCAGTCACTGAGACAAATTGCTCTGGAAGTGGTCCAGGCCAGCAGCAGAGCTCCATTCCTCATTGATGTCAGGGTTTCTGGGATTTACCCAAGGCAGGGAGCCACCAGGACCTGGTAGCACTTGCAGCTAAGGCTGACATGGAAGGGTTGGCACCATGGTTTCTATGGGCAATCCAAATGGCTGTACCTGCAATTAACAGCAAGTCACGTGCACCCTCCTCCTTAAAAACCCTCCAAGAACACAGCAATAATCCCATCACCCTTGTAGCAGATCCAGATCCTAGTCAGGGAAGGGGCAAGAGTAGAGTGCTGCATCTGGGGATGAACAGCCCTATGCAAAAACACAGGTTGGGGATTGACCTGTCAGAGGGCAGTTCTGAGGAAAAGGATCTATGCATGTTGATGGACCACAGCCTGACCTTGAGCTAGCAGTGTGCCCTTGTGGCCAAGAAGGTGAATTATCTCAGGTTTGTGTTATGAAGAGTGTAGCCAGTAGGTCAAAGGAGGTTATCATCCTGGTTTGCTTTGCCCTGGTGAGACCACATCTAGATTACCACATCCCATTCTGGGGTCTCCAGTTCAAAAGGTATAGGAAGTTACTGGACAGAGTCCAGCACAGAATCACCAAGATGATCAGGGGCTGGATCATCTGCCTTATGAGGAGACGCTGATAGACCTGAGGCTGTTCAGCCTGGAGAGGAAGAGAAGGAAGACCTCATAAATGCTTGCAAGTATTTAAAGAGTGAGTGTCAGGATGATGTGACCAGGCTCTTCTTGTTGGTGCTCAGAAATAGCACAAGAGGCAATGGGCATAAATTGGAACACAGAAGATTCAATTTTAACATATGGAAAACCATTTTACAGTGAGGGTGACAAAGCACTGGAAGAGATTTCCCAGATTGATTGTGGAGTCTAGAGATTGTGGAGTCTCCATCTCTAGAGCTTCATAGATTCCTAGATTCCTAGAATGGTTTAGGTTGAAAGGGACCTTAAAGAGCATCTAGTTCCAACCCCCCTGCCATGATCAGGAACACGGCCCACTAGATCAGGGTGCTCATGGCCCCATTCAATCTGACCTTGAACACTTCCAGGGAGCGGGCAGCCACAACCTCCCTGGGCAACCAGTTCCAGTGTCTCAGCACACTCATTGTGAAGAACTTCCTCCTGACTTCCAGTTGAAACCTCCCCTCTTCCAGCCTGAAACCATTGCCCCCTGGTCCTACCACTCCAAGCCCTTGGAAACAGGCCCCCCCAGATATTCAAAACCCATCTGGACACACTCCCTTTGACCTGCTGTAGAAGAAGCTACTATTGGCAGGGTAGATTGGACTAGATAAATTTCAGAGGTCTCTTTGAACCCCCACCATTCTGTGATTAAAACAAGATTCAGAAGTATTTGATATTATCAGTTCTCTTGCTTTACATGCAGAACCTTGAGATTTCAAAATGTAGAGACATTAATTGAGCAATTGCAATGTAAATTTTAACGAGAAGGAAGCACTTGTTAAACTCTTGAATCCTGTTGGATTGATCACTCTTAATCATTTCTTTTGTAGGGCTATAGCATGGACTGAGGTATGCAAAGGGACCCACCACTGTATGCAGCAATCTAACAGCATGAAGACACCTGTCTTCTTCCTTGATGTGGGGAGCAGCTGAGTTGTGAGACCGGAAAATCTCCCAATTCTGAGTAATTGCTAATTGACTGAACATTTGTCCACAGGAAGGAGAAAAAAAGGAAAAATAAAAAAAGAGGGAGTGGTGGAGGTGGAGGGAGTAGAGGGGGTGGGAAGACCACTCAGACAAGGCATGTGTAAATCAGCTGCAGCCTTTAATTTGCTGGAAGTAGAACTGAAAATGCTTGTGCAGTGTCATTTCTGCACTATCACAATTGAGCTTTTGCAGCTGGGAATTGCTTTTGCCCTGAAACCAATTCAAAATGTGCTGTTTGTTTTGGAAAAGGCCAAATCAGTGTAGAAATCAGTGGTCCTCTGCTTGCTTAGGAGGGGAGAGGTTGCGGCTGCAGATCATTTGTGCTTATCAGGCTGTGTATGAAAGAGTCTTGAAATGTGGAATAATAATAATAAAATTGAAAAATGATATTGTAGGATTTATGAAAACAAACAGGATGATTGCAGCCATTCTGCATGGTGAAGGTTGGGCTGTTGTACATTTGAAAGAATTATTTTGCTTCTGGCTCTTTTTTAATAAGTCACATTGAATATTTAATATTGGGGTCTGTTTTTTTTTTTTTTTAAGATGTCCACATTAAACAACCACGACCTCTTATCTAGGGCAAAAAAAGAGGACACTTCCTTTAATGACTCAATGCTTGGAGAATGTTGTTTTCTTTAAAGTATAAAACCAGTAAGGACATTTATAGATCTGGTGGGAAATAGTAATGAGTGCACAATTTGCATTGGAAGTCAACATGAATCCTCTTTGAACATTCCAAAAATTCCCCTTTTTTCAAATAATGGGACCTCACACAGGCTATGTCATGAAGTTAAGTGCAGACATGAGGGCATTTGGGAGGAAATAATTCTTCAGTGGAATCTCCAGAGGCAGACTTTTACTTACTTTAATTATTTTCTGGTTCTATAAGATGCCCTGTAAGTTGTCAAGAGAGTAATTTACAATTGCTCCAGTTGTATCCTGGGAGAGTAGGTGGTATGGCAACTGCTACTGCCTTTCCCACCAGTTTTAGCCTCCTACGCAGCTGGTACTTTTGAGGGAAGAGCTACAGATAGCCTTTCCTTTCACTAGACACTGTCCTCACCCAGTATTCCTCTCATTTCTCTTCATAGGTACTGCATGAAGAGGTCCATGCTAGAAGCCTGGTTGCCCTATAGCTATCATCTATAGGCATGGGAAAGGGAGTTTCCCCTCAAAGGACAGTAGAATTCAGTGGTGAGTTGTATAGTGTTTTGTGAATGCCTAGCAGTGTGGCTTGGTGATGGGGAACTATTGTGTCAATGGCCATGAGGATAACTGAGTTCAGTGTATAATGGGAGATTATTCTGGGGCCGCATTTCCTCTCCTGAGTAACAACAGAGAAAGGTAGGAAATGGTACCTGATTCATCCTTCTGCTGAACTTTGTGGCTTTTATATTTTCAAAGCTAGTTTTGCAGGTAAAAGCAAGAGAAATTTACCTGAAAGTAATAATAATGACAACTCTGCTTCTTCCTAGAAAGCATTGGATGAAACTAATGTTTTACTCATCAGATTAACTAGAAAAAATTAACATTTTTCTGCATTTTTTTTCTCAGAAGAAACACTTCCTTTTGTAGCTACCCCTTATGAATCATTTTTGATTTGTGTTAATGATTTAGAAGACAGTGGCATGCAAATTATTGCGAATTTCTTGTAATACTTTTTTTTAAAAAAACCCCAACAGTCTCAACTTCAATTTTAGAAGTTAGCAATAATAAAAATAAATTATTGAGGCGGCCCAGTGTGATTTCTAAATGCTTGTAGAAGATCACAAGTATGGTCAAGAGCAAACAGTCTCATAATTACTTCATTGATGAAGAGCAACAAGAAACATCCATAAAACAATTGAGGGATTTCTGTACATCTTTATGGTCCTGGCAAGGTCTATAAATCCATTAATGCAAAATTTCAACAGCCTCTTTTGGCCACAATGCATTGAGTGGCAATTTAGCAGGGCAGCATCCTTTCTGTAGGAGACATATGAAAGGTTTTAAGGATTTTTTTTTCCCACTCAGAGAACAGATGTTTTCAGGCAGGAACAGAATGTTGAGTTTCATTAGAGACCTATACAATAACTAAGCTGTTTCAAAGAAGTTATTCTTAGCAAAATTGACCGTGTGTCTTGTCTTGGCAATGAGACCTTTGAGGTTTGGTTTCCAAAACATTAATTTTCTGACCAAAAAGGGTCAGTTGTGTGAATATACCTTTCTCTAAATAAGAAGAGAATTTGCAGATCAATGAGTGACTATTTAAAGAACATGAAATTTAAAAGCTAGAATCTCAAATTATTTTCTCTCTCTAGCCAAACTATTGACCTCAATCAATTAAACACACATAAATATATCCTCCATGTATGCTAACACACATATAGCTGTAATCTAAATATGTTATCTATATAGTTGAAATACTCTCTGATGCTTAGAGTCAGACTTAGGGCTTGAATGAATTTTAAAATTACAGAATTACTGAGGCTGGAAAAGTCCTCTGAGCTCATCCAGCCCAGCCCAGGACCTAACATCACCATATCAGCCAAGCCACGGCACTAAGGGCCACAGCCAGTCCAAGATTCCCATTAACAAGCCGTGTTAGAATTTTCAGGATTTCCTTCTCTATCACTCTTTCCCCCTCTTTTCTATTCCTCTGACAAGAACACAGATACAATGAGTCATGCAACTTGAATGATGCAAAGTGGCAAAACCTGTAAGAGGAAGCTGCTGAGTCAAACCAACAGCTCATTAATTTTCTTTCTTATCTCACCTCTGACATGGCCATAAATATTTTTCCAAATGCTTTCCCAGCCTCCATCTGTGTCTGTCATGATTGCTATGGTTTTACGCATTCCCGATAGCTTTCATTTCTGTGAACCTAGCTATCTCCCTACTACTCAGACACAATGGTAGCAACCATTCTGTCAGTGGCAAAAAAGGACCAGATGCATTTTCACATTCAGTTATAAATGTTTTTTAGTTTTGTTCAGCCCTTCCCTGCAGGCAGTCTGTAATTTCTTTATCAAGAGCAACTGGACAGTAGATCCCATTTTGGAAATTCTAATGTGTAAATTGTCAATATGTCTTTCAGAAAACAGGAGTTAAAGGCAGAGATTTTATTGAGATATTTTGAGATACTCAATATCAGAGTGTTTTGCTGAAACATGATGAGTCAGTGACTGTATTAGTACATTAATAGGTCTTAGAAATTTACTTTCTGGTGTTTTGTTCATTTACAGAAAAACCAAATATTCCTGATTGGAAAGGATCTCCCAGATCACCAAGTCCAACCACACCCACAACAACAACAAAACTCAAAACCTGATCAGGCACCAGTACCAAACACACTCAAAAAGTTAAAATAACCTCCCTACAGTCTCTGCCACTAGAGCAGGTCCTGAAGCGGCCTGATGGTGATTCAATCCCTGCCCTGGGCAGCCTGTGCCAGTGCCTGATGACTGTCAGTAAGAACTACTGCCTAACATCCAATCTAAAGCTCCCCTGCTGCAACTTTAGACCATTTCCTCTGGTCCTGTCATCATCTACTTGGGAGAAGAGACCAACACTCACCTCTCTACAACCTCTTTTCTGGTAGTTGTAGACGGCAATGAGGTCTCTCCTCAGCCTCCTCTTCTTCAAACTAAACCTGCCCAGTTCCCTCAGCCACTCCTCATATGACTTGTTCTCTAGACCACTCACAAGCTTGGTAGCTCTCCTCTGGACATGTTCTAGCACCTCAATGTCTTTATAGTGAGGGGTGCAGAACTGAACCCAGTACTGGAGGTAAGGCCTCACTAGTGCAGAATACGAGCAATAACGCTGGCCACGCTTTATCCATTCCATTTCCTAACATTTAAAAACATACAGAAGTTGTCAATACAGTAAGAAACTAGTGCAAGTTCAGCTGGAGGAGGCATTGTGTGATTATATCATCTACCTTCTGCTTTTTCCTTCACTAGAGTTCTTTTTTCTACTCTCATACTTTGCAGCAAAGAAATTCAATACATTTTCACTTGTTCATACGTATACAGTGGACCAAGCTAAAGAGTAGAATGTAATATATTGAGAAATCTATGAACATGAGAGGGGGAAAAAAAGTGTAGAATTGCCTGGGGAAATCTGAAGGGAGTATAAAGGGAGTTTAGATTAGTGCAATATGCATATTAATAACTCAGGGTAAGATATCCATTTATGTCATTCCAATGTCTCCAATCCATTTCTGAAGTTGGTCCCTGGTGAGGAGATTCAATTTAAAATATAGAAATGCTCTCCAAGTTCCTGAACTCAGAGAGAACACAATTAACACCACTTGCCAAATGAGTGCACAGATTTTTTCTGAGACTGGGCAGAAGCACAAGAGCTGAATCTGTGAGATGAGGCCAGACTGGAAAGGGTCTTGTCTCATTGCTCTCACAGATCTCCGCTGTAGAAGATGCTCAGAGGCCAAGAGCTCTTATATGTGAACTATGAAGTACATAAAATACTTATTTTTATGTAAAACATGTAAAACAGCATTAATGATTTGATTCAAACAAAAATCCCTCACAACAAAATGTTTGGTGATGACTGTTGTTATAACATGGCCCACATTTTTACCAGTGGTGTTTCCACAGTTGTTAAGAAGAACTGATAGCAAGAGTTGATGTTGTAATACTGACTTCTATCCCTACATTATCAAGACATTGCCTTTAATGTGGAAACATAATTCTTCAACACTGGGATACTAGTAATGGAATTAGATCTTTTTTCCTATTTTTGTTTCCACTTTCAAATCAATTAATACTCTTACTGATTAAGTTTGTGCTGAATGCCCTGTATGAATGAAGTTTCAACTTATTTAAACCTAGTGAAAATAATTCTGAATGCTTTTGTTACTTTTAGTGTGTTTTACATCTGTTTTTCTAGAATGTTTCTTCCAGAAAGTTTTGCTAACTTGAATTGAGGAAGGTCAGTTGTTGTTTTGCATGTGTGGGTTAACCTAACTCTAGATGAGAACAGGCATTTTTACTCTGTGATCCACCTACTTCAGTTTACCTGAGATTCCAGTCATTTGAACAAACTGCAGAAATAGTGCTCTGATTTAGGTAGGTGGTTATCTAGGTCTGGATAATATCCACTTACTTCAGCCATCTGCCCTTTGATACCTTGATGGCAGCTGTTTCTCTTCAGTTTCCTGTACAGTGAGGGGAAAGATGTGTTCACTCTTGGCAGTAACACCAACTTAAGGTCGAGGTAAGATGTTCACAAGCCTCTGACAGCTGCTTAAAGTACAACAAATAGATCTCTTTGTAGACTTACATTTATCCATCCTATATTATTACAGGAACAGGTGAAATAAGTCGTTTGTAATGTTTGCTAGATTGAAATCTTATTTGCCTAACATGTTTTAAAAGTTATATTCAATAATTGAAAAAGAGAGTCAATATTTGTGGCGAATAATTTGCACAAATGAAATGAGATTAGATTAAATAAGGTGAAATTCTTACTACCCTGTAACAGAAAGCTTCTACACAGCATCAGTGATATCATTTGAATTGGCAATAATTGAGAATCTCACACATCTATCAAGAACTGTATAGATAGAGATTAGAGGTTACCTTGCTTTCTGTAGCAGGGATTCCTTTTCTTGAGGCTTAATGCATGCTGGAGGATGAAGTGGGTTTGATGACTGTCTTTGCAGATTGTGTTGATGTCATTTTCAGTTATCATGTACATTTTCCTGTATAATACAGCCTTTTTTGCTTAAACATTTTCTTTTTTTGTGTTGTAAAATTTCAAACCTTATCTTGGTTATGGGTTTTTTTACTTCGCTTGCCACCTGTCTCAAGTTTGAGGTGAGAGAAGACTTTGTCTCATTACACTGGAAAAGCTGATTTCTACTTTGTGCTTGGCTCATCTCACATAAATATTCCTAAATAGCTTTTTTTTGTAGAAATACTTATTTATTTTCCCCCACCAGAACACTGTGTGGGGTAATGACTTTGAAGCAAGGCACACCTATGAAATGTAAAAGTTTATCCAAGGCACCCTAGAGTGGTAGTGCAATGGAAAGGAATGAAGGTCAGTGCCTATTTTTGCAAATAAATACCAGCACATCCTTCCCTTTATAATTTTTTTTTTTATTAATCTTTGCTCAGTTAACTGGTTAGAAGTTCCTACAGTGGTCATGTTGGAAGCTGAAAGGAATTGATGGATTAGAGGGGGTATGAATAAGCCTTCCTTAGTCATGGGTGACCCAAATAGTTTTTAACTTGGGAAGTAAGGGCTGACAGCTGGTTTTGTGAGCAATTTGTACTGGCTTTCTCTTTTACACACTCTGATTTATAATGAAGAAAAAACAGTAGAGCCTTTATTTTTTTTAAGTGAAGTCTGTAACTAGCTATGGCCTCAAAAATACAGTCAAAGTTTACAAAATTGTTATAGTGATTTTGTCCCTTGATTATAAAAAGCTCTTGTGCTGAAACCTCTGGAGTAGACAGTGAAAGAGAGGAGGAGGAGGGAATCGGAGATGGAGGAAGGAATAGGAGAGAAAGACACCACGGTTAAACCACATCCACTCCAGGAAAGTGGCCTCAAATAATTCTTTTATGAGACAGTGATTAGACTAAACCCTAAAGTTATGAGTGCTGCTAAGAGCTGACAAATTCAAAGAGAAAAGTTTTAAACCAGAAATTAAATCTGGGGGCACTCCAGTTTGGCTGAGCTTTTTGTGGGTTGGTTGGTTGGCTGATCTATGAGGGTTTCAGAAAAAAATACTTGATAAGCTAATTGGTGGTGTTTTGGTGTGGCCATAATGGCTTTTTAACTACGTTGCACAGTAGGTTTATCCTAAGAAAAGAGTATACTGTATACATTTCAAAGAAGCTTAATGCTATGAGAATTTTTAAATGAAATATTGGTGCTTTGTTTTTATTTTCAAATTACACATTAATTTAGAAAATAGTTAAATGCTTCCTGTAAAATTAAATAGTTCAGAGGAATGGATTTTCTTTGTTTTTCTGTGTTCTGAGAAACACAAAAGTCATCATTAACATTCCATATTCAAGAGTACATGGTGTAGCTATGTTACTGCAAGCAGACTTGTGGCTATGTCTTTGGACTGTAATTTGAGGCATATATTTTCAAAAAGAGAATGGTAAATTTTAGATTTTTAATTCAGAGCTTATCACAAAAGTAAGAAGGTTTATTCTTAAAAATATAATGTTGATGCTGGTTAGTTGTGACTTCCTGTTTACAACTGTAGGAGTAATTTTGCTTTTAGGTCTTGAATTCAGATATCTCATCTTTTTTTGCCAAAGCATGGGACACAGTTCACAAAATCAGAGAATTATTGAGGCTGCAAAGGACCTCTGAGCTTGTCAAGCCCTGACTGTGACCTAACATCATTGCTTCAGCCAGACCATGGGCCACAGCCAGTTTGTCCTTGAACACCTCCAGGGATGGGGACTCCACCACTGCCTTGGGCAGTCCATTCCAGGCTCTGATCTTCTTTATAAGGCTGAATATGTGATAAAGAGACAAGAGACATTGTGGCTAATGGCTTCTCCCATGACTACGTGATCCACGGGCATATGTGCACCAAGCACGTAGTAAAGAATTACGGAATCATAGAATCACAGTTGTTTTACGTTGGAAGGGATTTCAGATCACTTAGTTCCAATTCCCCTGTTACGGGGATACCTCTTGTAGATTAGCTTGCCCTGAGCCCTATCCAACCTGATCTTGAACACTTAAAGTAACTCCACAACTTCTCTGAGCAACCTGTTCTAGCGCCTTCCCACCCTCATGGTGAGGAATTTCTTCCTAAAGAGAGCTGTGGCATGGGGTGTCTGGCTGTGCAAGGATTGCTTCTCACCTCAGAGGACTACAAAACTGAAGGCCAACTGATGCTCAGGTATGAGGTTGGGCAGTTCCTCCTGTCCCTACATGAACTGCAAGTACTTAATTTGTGAAATAAGGATGATTTCTTGCTACATTGCTCTGGAGACATTAAATACTTCCCTGGTTAAAATTTGGTTTCAAGCAGTTCATGTTAGGCAGTTTCCTGCTCTTTCTTGTTGGGTTTTTGTGTAAGACATAAGTAGGTATTGTTTGTCTGCATCTAAGTGAATGTAATAGCAAGCTGTCAAAATACAATGAAGACATTTAGAAATTGATCCTTTCATTAGGAAGTACATGCCCTCCACTGAAGCTTCTGATCAAAGGTTGTAGTAGCACAATGGTGGCAGGGTAATGTATGACAGCACAACTAGTGCTGAAGGCAATGATTATTTTGATGGTTAAGCTAAAAAAACACAAAGTAATAATAATGTTTATGCTGGTAACTCTCAGCAGAAATCAGTTCTGTGATTCTTTGGACGGAGTAATCCACAAGCTAAGACTGAATCTAGTAGTAAAGATAAGGTGCCATGTATCTATACCGCTACTAGACTTTGATAAGCTAGCTCAGGTCATGGAACCAATATAGCTATATCAGAATGATTCTTCCTGAGCTGTTTAGTCTTGCCAAGGAGCAGGATTTATTAGCCTGAACAAAGCATGAGTGCCACTTCCACAACCTTATTTATCATCCAGCTAGCCAACTCCATTGGAAAATTTGCCTCACCCTTAAGAGAGAAGTATGTGTGTCATTGTTGAAAACATCCCCAGAAGATGTGCATGCAACATACAGCTGCTTGAAGGTAATAGAAGGCTTCGTTTTGAAAATATCAACATAACAAACGGATCTGAGTTAGGCATGAAGGACTGGAAAATATAGACCATAAGTCTATTTTGCTGTTGATCTAGAAGCTTACTTCCTTCTTTTACAAAGCTTGAAATCTCTGTTGCCATAGATGCCTGGAATGTTTTCAGAGAGTTTTATCTTTATTACACCTGTATTGGTGCTGGCAAATTGTAAGTAAGCTCCAAGCCTTACAGTGTTCATCACTGCTTCAGGGATTCGGAGCTTTTCCATATCAGCAAATCAAAAAAAGCACTAGGAATCCTAGAAGCAAGGGCTATCATATACGAATTGGGCTCAGCTGCACAGAGCTGCAAGGTATCCGTTCCACTTCTCAGTAGACATTACCTATTGACTAATCTAGAAGCGTTCTGAGAACTCAACAGACTATTAAGAAGTGCAGATTACTTCCTCCATCTTCCATTCTCTTCTCACACTTCCCAGAACAAGTGGAAGCTCAGTCCACAAACTCAGCCTGGTGATTCAACATCCTATGAATTTCACGTGTTCTATCGAACACTATAAAATACACCTGAATTACCTAATAGTCCACAATGATGTGCACAGCTCTGTGTAAACAAGTGGTAAGTAAATAACTGTCTGCAGATATTGCCTTTGATGATATTTGTTAGCATTCAGATGATTAATACTAGAATGTAATGAAGAAAAAGGTTTACAGGTTCTCTTGAGTATTTGCATATCCAACAGGAGTATTTATATATAGTTACTTATAAATAATTATATATATTATCTATTTTTTTAAATTATACATTTAAATTTTAGATTTTAAATGAAATTTTTATTTAAACTCGAAACAGTTTTAAATATTTTGTCGGTACTGGGACCAGTGCTGTTTAACGTCTTTGTTGGTGACATAGACAGTGTCATTGAGTGACTCCTCAGCAAGTTTGCTGATGGCCCCAAGCTGTGTGGTGTGGTAGACACGCTGGAGGGAAGGGAGGCCATCCAGGGGGACCTGGACAGGCTTGAGATGTGGGCCTGGACAGGCTTGAGATGCCAAACTCATGAGATTCAACAAGGTCAAGTGCAAGGTCCTGCACCGGGGTCGAGGCAATCCCAGGCACCAATACAGGCTGGGTGGTGAAGAGATAGAGAGCAGCCTTGAGGAGAAGGACTTAGAGGTGCTGGTCAATGAAAACCTCAGTGTGAGCTGGCAATGTTTGCTTGTTCTCCAGAAAGCCAACTGCATCCTGGGCTGCATCAAGAGAAGCGTGACCAGTAGGTCGAGGAAAGTGATCCTCCCCCTCTATTCTGCTCTCAAGAGAACACATCCTGAGTACTGTGT
Source organism: Upupa epops (assembly GCA_013397515.1). Classification (NCBI taxonomy): domain Eukaryota; kingdom Metazoa; phylum Chordata; class Aves; order Bucerotiformes; family Upupidae; genus Upupa; species Upupa epops. The sequence continues at coordinate 48,295 of VZRI01007142.1, forward strand.
TCAGTTCTGGAGCTCCCAACAAAGGATGGATATTGAACTGTTGGAATGTGTCCAGAGGAGGGCCATGAGGATGACTGGAGGGCTGGAGCTCCTCTGCTATGCGGACAGGCTGAGAGAGTTTGGGCTGTTCAGCTTGGAGAAGAGGAGACTCCAGGGAGATCTTAGAATGGCCTTCCAGTACCTGAAGGGCTACAGGAAAGCTGGGGAGAGGCTCTTTGCAAAGGCTTGTAGTGGTAAGAATTGGGGTAATGGTTTCAAGCTGGAAGATGGGAAATTTAGACTGGAAGTCAGGAGGAAATTCTTCACAATGAGCGTGCTGAGACACTGAAACAGGTTGCCCAGGGACGTTGTGGCTGCCCCCTCCCTGGAAGTGTTCAAGGTCAGATTGAATGGGGCCATGAGCACCCTGGTCTAGTGGGAGTTGTCCCTGCTCATGGCAAAGGGGTTGGAATGAGATGCTCTTTAAGATCCCTTCCAACCTGAATCATTCTAGGAATCTATGAATATCTTCTACAAGCTACGCTGTTAAGGATTCTTAAACTTCTATGTCCTGCTGTAATCCTGGGTCATGTTGAGGTTGAAGTACTACCTGACTTCCCTTGGAGCTGTGTAATCCATTGGAATATTTCTAATTTGTACTTTCTCCTCTTTCAGTAGGACCTGCTACTACTTTCAGTTTTTACTCCAGAGGAAATTTTGTGCCACAGAGGAATGCAAAAATACAACATTAAGGAAATCACAGTCTTCTCTATTTCAATGACAAGACTTATTATGGGAGGTGAGGGGGGAAATTCGTCTGTCTGATATTTCCAGACATGCAGTAACTGTGGAAGAGAAGAAACAACATTTGCAAGTTAATTTATCTGTAAGGGTATGTGAACATATTTTCATATCATTACTTGCATATTACTACATATTATTATGCGAGTTACTCTGACACTGTATTAAAAGGTTGTCTGGCTAGCTCATGCATGTTAACATTTGTTGATGATTTCTCCAAAACGGCAAGCCCAAAAAAAAGGAGGTATTTTGATGCTATTTTGGGTGATCATAAATCTAGTCAACCAAATAAGAAATGATAATGACTTCTGCAGTGGTACATCACATCAAGAAGTAAAGCAAAGACAAGGGAAAGAGAAAAGAGAGAAGCAGATTAATTGCTCTGGTTTTTATGTAGAACAGGAGTAGTCATGCTGTGAAAAACTGAATTTATTTGCAAGTTTTATTACGTATTAGAAAAGTGCAAACAGAAAAGTTTCTTGGCACAGAAAATCCTAACAAAGGTCAAATGAGTCTCATGAAAATGGATTGAGTCCAGTAGTCACAACTCCTTAGTTTTGCTGCTGTAACATCCAGTGGGGTTAAAAAACCTTTGGTCTCTGGGTACCAGAAGGCCATAAGTCTTAGAAGCAAACCTATTACAAATGAACAAATAGTGCTTTGTAAGCAACATTCATTGTTTTATCGCAGTGTGACAATGCTATGGATATTCTGAGGTGATGGTATATGAAAGGAATATTTTCCTCTCATTGGTAGAGCATTCTAGATTTGGTTTTAGGTTATTTTTGAGGTGGAGGAAGACCATTGCACAAAATCTAGGCCCACTGTCTTACTATCAGCACGGCAGTTACCCCTTCTAACTGCCCTCTGGATACTGACAAGTGTGTGCCTTTAGTTAGCCATGAAGTTATTATCTGTTGTTTCTTTTCCACATATCTGGTAATCTCTCTGCATGACACTAAGTTGAACTTGGGCTGCTTTCCAATACATTCACTTATGATTAAGTAGTTAGAGAATTCAAAAGAGGTAAAATGTGATGGCATTACAGCTCAGGGAACTCCATAGCCACTGAAAGTGTAGTGTCCAGTTCCAGCTCTTCAGTTCAAGAGGGACAGAGATCTGCTTGAGAGGGTCCAACAGAGGGCCACAAGGATCATTAGGAGACTGAAGCACCTACCTTATGAGGAAAAGTGGAGGGACCTGGGGCTTTTTAGTCTGGAGAATAGAAGACTACAAGGGCATTTAATAACTGTCTGTAAATCCATGAGGGATGGGTGTCAAGAAGAGGCAATCTCTTTTCACTTGCACCCAGTGACAGGACAGGGGGCAGTGGATGTAAGCCTGGAGCACAAGTTCCACCTCAACAAGAGGAAGAACTTTACTGTAAGGGTGACAGAGCACCTAGGAATGTTGTGGAGTCTCCTTCTCTGGTGACTTTCCAGACCAATCTGGATGCATTCCTATGTGACCTGCCCTAGATTCCATGGTCATGCTCGAACTGGGAGGTTGGACTCAATTACATCTTCCAACCTCTAATGATCTGTGTATCTGTGAAGGTATGCTGTTGGCATTTCTTGCCTCACAGACCATCTTACTTGAATCCTAAATATGCTCTAAATGAGCAAGATGTGAGAAGGTAACTGCAGAACTCGTCAAGAAAGATCTCTTATGCAGAAAGTAACTGAACATGGAAAACTTGATAGGATTTCACAGAGAAAAAGAAGACAGGCAGTGGAGAAAAAGGTATCACTTTTTTTTTTTTCTTCAGTAGATTTGCAGGTTACTCCATGCCCTCGTGCCCAGCCATACTTTTATTTGCACCATCACACACGGGACAGCATAGTGCTGATGGCCTCCTGAGAGTTGCAACATAAGCTTATTGTTTCACAGGTTGAGGGGTTTTATTTACCCAGCATAATTTTACATCCCTCAAAGTGTTTAAGGACGGCCTGGCTGTGGCCCTTACTGCCCTGGTCTGGCTGGTATGGTGATGTTAGGTTACAAGCTGGGCTGGATAAGCTAATAGGGCTTTTCTGGCCTCAATAATTCTGTGATTTTTTGATACCTAGCATTACTGACTGAAAGCTCTCTCAGCTGTTTCTACTGCTTATGTAAAACCATATTTTATTACTGCACATGGCTCCTAAAAAAAAGGGGATATCACAGGGTGCATCTCCTTCAAACTTACTGCTGTCTTTAGAACTGAATGAAAAATTGGCACATAAACTGACAAGATCCCATAATTTTCCTCCTCTTGGTGTTATCATCTGGTTATTTCAACTCAAAAGTTCTTAAGGATGCACAGAATATGGAAGATGGAACATAAAGCCCATAATCACCTAATCCCTACAAATACCACAGGTTCTTTCCAGGCTAATAATAATTTTTTTCACTGATTACAGTAAATCTCTAAGCTCACAGAGTAACAGAACGCTGAGCTGAAAGGACATCAGCTTGATGCCCCAGTACTTGAGCTGCATCCTTGCACAAGTCAGTGCACAGGAAGCATCCGAGATGCTCATAAAACCAAGTTCAGGCAGAACTGCTGTGGCTGCTGTGCAAAATGAAATGATTTATTTAGTGTTTGCGGTGAACAAACCAGAATGCCACTGCACCATTTCTGGCAAAAGCACTTGATGCTGATGCAAGCCAGGGCTCTTTTATTGAACTGCTGGCCAAGGGTTTGAAGGAGAATTTACTCTTCAGGCTTCTGTCCTATTTGACATGTAGTAGTAAATGAGCATCTTTCACAGCCTAAATATTAATAAGACTAATCTGAGTTGGGCCAGCATTAATCTGTAATAGGCCAAATAGAAGACTCATATTTCCTATTTTCTAAGAAGAGTTAATTGCATTTTTTAAAATCTGAAATACAGTTTTGACATAGAAATTAATGTGAAAATATGGATATTACCAATGGAATGTTACATTCTTTCTGTGTGATAAAACCAAGAGCAAGCCAGGATGAGTCAATCAGTAGACTAGTCTGGATATAATGTATGTTATCACAATACTTGTGTTTATATAACACTTGACATGTGCTCATCCATACCATGACCACTGCAGCCCTTACAACAACTGCATCTTGCATCCATGGAGAGTCAAATGCAACAGCTGAAAGGAATGGAATGAAATTAGCTAGTGTCACAATTCTTAGATGAATACTGAAAACCCTGCATATATAAAAAGAATGCTGAAGGAAAGGAAGGGGCAGAAAAGGAAAAATTAATTGATATGCACATTAGTCAACATTAAAGTCAATTTAATGCCACACATTTCAAGCTGCTTCAAAAAAACCAGGAATGCATGACACTTAGCAGATATTTTACCTATTGGATAATTGTCATAATATTGTTCAAGGAGAAGACCTGGAATTGAGTCAGAATTTGTATGCTAAAGGACTGGAAAATTAACTAAAGCTGTATTGACATTAAAGGAATTATTTTGTAGACAGGCAGAGTAACAATACTAAATAGCTGCATGGAAAATATGCCTTATCATATCTGCAGTTGCAGACCAGGTGCACTATTCCCTTTTGCACTGACTGCCAACAGCAGCAAAGTGCTGAGAACTCTGATTTTCAGGTGTTTTTCCTTGGTCGTTATGAGGAATGGAATTATTTCTGTTATGACTAGACTGTGAAAACATTGTAGAGGTAATAAAGGCATAAGCAGGCAAACTGCAGAGGTGACGATAACTGTCTAAATATATAATATCTTGGATGTGTTGGCATGATAGGGGAAGAATAAATACATATGTACAAGTATTTTACATATAAAATTGTTTTGGTCCAGATATCTTCTACTCTGTAAATTTCAGCTTTACTTCTTGAAATCAAATTGCTACAGGATGAATTTCTGAGCATAATCCAACTTGTTTCCAGTATTTATTTTTAAAAAGGAGACAGAAATATTATTTTTGCTTTTTTCCCTATTTGTATAAAAAAAAAAAAAGGAAAAAGCAACCTCAACAGTTTGCTTTCTAAAATGCAAGCCAAATTATGCAATTATTATGAGTTTATGCTGCAGGGATAATATAGAAAATAATATTAGTTACTAGTGTGAGATGTTACATCAAAACCCAAGCAATGACAGAAAAAGGGATAAGCTAGATGTGTATTATTACCATATTGTCCTTCTCTGCATAGAAGTAATAAGTTATTTCTATTTAAAATATTTTACTGAAGAAATTGCTTAATTACACACTTTAATAGATGCCCACATATTTTACAGAAGACATTGCTTAATTAGACACTTTAAGAGTACAGTGTTTACACAGCCTACATTCCTTATTTGTCATGGATTCGGATCCTAGGGTCTTCTTGGCCACCAGAAAAAAGTGAAGTATAATGTTCTTCCAAACCTTTGGATAGTCTTGCTCACATAAGTAGCTGAACTCACAGTGCTTTTATAGTGAAATCTATTCCATAAGGAATCCATAAGCCTAGGAGACCTATGTTAGAAGGAAGTACATTTTTGGTTCTCAGTTCTGTGGTCATCAATTTGTAAGCTTATTTCTGCATTGGAAAGTATTTACAGATCAGCACATGTAACAAGAGCTGCAAAGCACTTACACAGGTTGCTTTCTACTAAAGCACTGTGTAGGAATGTGAGGTGCATGTCTGAAACCATTTGTAAATGCCATATGGATTCTTATTAGTGCTAACCACAAAGAATCATGGAATCATTTAGGTTGGAAAAGAGCATTGAGTTCATTTGTAAACTGAAGTCTGCCAAGATCACCACTGAGCCATGTCCTAAAGTGCCACATCTATATGTCTTTTAAATACCTTCTGTGATGGTGACTTCATCACATCTCTGAGCAGCCCATTCCTATGCTATACAACCCTTTCATTGAAGCTATTTTTCCTAATGTACAATCTCCCTACATAAAACTAGAGGCCATTTCATCTCATCTTATTTCTTGTTACTTTTGAGGAAAGAAAGACCCCCCACCATCCTACAATCACATTTCAGATAGTATTAGAACCATAGAATCATGAAATCATTAAGGAGCAGAAGACACCTTGAAAGATTATTTAGACTAATCCCCTTGCCATAGCAGGATCACCCAGACAAAGTCGCACAGGAACATATCCAGGCAGGTCTTGAAAGTCTCCAGAGAAGGAGACTCCACAACTCCCCTGGGCAATCTGTTCCAATGGCCCGTTACCCTCACTGAGAAGTTCCTTCTGATATTTATATGGATTCTCCTATGTTCCAGCTTGCACCCATTGCCCCTTGTCCTATTATCAGATGACCTTGAGAAGAGCCTGGCTCCTGACACCCACTTCTCATGTATTTATAAACATTAATGAGGTCACCGCTCAGCCTCCTCTTCTCCAAGCTAAAGAGACCCAGCTTCTTCAGCCTTTCCTCAAATGGGAGTTGTTCTACTTCCTTCATCATTGTTGCTCTACACTGGACACCCTCCAGCAGCTCTCTGTCCTTCTTGGACTGAGGTGCCAAGAACTGGACACAATAGTCCAGATGCGTTCTCACTAGTGCAGAGTAGATGGGGAGAAGAACCTCTCTCGATCTGCTAACAATCCCCCTTCTGATGCACCCCAGGATGCCGTTGGCCCTCTTGGTCACAAGAGCACATTGCTG
>VZRI01007142.1:54818-77269 GCA_013397515.1 Upupa epops
CTCTCCTGAAGTCCAGGGCTGTGATTCAGCTAGATATTCTGTTCCTACTACATGAGACCCTTAGCTCCATCATCTCCTGGTCGCTGCAACCAAGGCTGCCTTCAACCTTCACTGCTTCAATCAGATCCTCCTTGTTGGTGAGTACAAGATCCAGCAACGCTCCTCTCCTAGCGGGCTCCTCCACCATTTGCATCAGGAAATTGTCACCAATGCACTGGAGGAACCACCTGGACTGGGGATGGCTGGCTGACTACATCTTCCAGCAAATATCAGGGTAGTCAGCATCCCCCTCTTGATCTAGGGCCTGTAACTGTGAGGCTGTGGTCAGCTGCCTGTAGAAGACCTCATCAGCTTCCTCATTCTGATCTGTTGGCCTGTAGTAGACACCCACGACAGTTTCACCCATACCAGCCTGCCCCTTGATCCGCACCCACAAACTCTCAACTCTCTCTTCACCCTCCCCTGGACCGAACTCAATACATTCCAGTTGCTCTCTCACGTATAGAGCAATTCCACCACCTCGCCTTGCTGATCTGTCTGTCTTGAAAAGGACATAGCAGTGCATGACCACATTCCAAACATGCGAACTGTCCCACCAGGTCTCTGTAATTGCCACCAGATCATAATCACCTGATTGGACACAGATTTCTAACTCCTCCTGCTTACTCCCTATGCTGTGTGAATTGGTGTACAGGCACTATAGGGAGTGAGCTGAGCGCTCTGATTTCACCCTAGGACAGCGAGAGGCCACCTGGTTTCCATTAAGATCAGAGCTCTGTCCCACTGGTGTGCACCCATCAACTATTCCATCTCCCTTTGAATGTAGTTTAAAGCCCTCTGAATGAGCCCTGACAATTCCTGCCCCAGAACAGTTTTTCCCCTCTGATGCAAGCCTCTCCCATGTGTACCAGCAAAATTTGGTGTTAAGGTCTCCCTTCAGCCTTCTGCTCTTCAGGTTTAACAACTTCATTTTCTTCAGCTGCTCCTCACCGGATTTAGGTTCTAGACCTCTAACCAGCCTTCTTGTCCTTCCTTGACATGCTCCATCCCTCATGGGGATGAGTAGTCCAAAACAGGACTCAGTATTCAAAGTCAGTTAACATATGGCTTATGGTTAAGTGACATTGTCTTGTCCCAATGGGACTGTGTCCTGTGACCTTATCCAAGTAGTGCAGGGGTCTTTCTGGTTGTACCTTGGGAGTTTCTTCTATCATTTTTATCTAAGCAAACATATTTTAATTTGGATACATTCCAGGGAAGCAATTAAAGAACTACATAACTTTGCTGTATTTTAATTTGTTCTTCAAACAACACTTGCTGATGGGGACTAATGAGCTCCAGTGAAAGCACAGAGCATGATGACAGATGGTAAGCCAGGAAAATTCTTGTAGCTAAATACCCACTGTCGTCGTTTACCTAGAGAGTGACAACTTTGGTGTCATCTTGTGTAGAATGTTTTATTGTTGCTAAAGCTAAGCGCTCAAAATATCACAGACTGCCTGTACCATGGTGTATTTGAACATGAAAACATCCAACTAACATATCAATGAGATGGTCCTAATAAATGCTACAAGCTACGTTAGGTGAGACAAAAGGTTTATGGCAATGTAATCATGGAGTATCTAATTTCCCAATCAGTGCATCTGTCTTTTCTCATCCTCTTGTAATGTTCTTTGGTAGCCATGTGTTTGGATTCAACTTGTGGGGAGACATCTCAGCCATCTACAGCATAAGGGGAAAAGACCCCAAAGAAATAGGTTCTACTGGCATTTCTGCTCAGTATTGCAATGGATCTACAGTAGGCAAAACATGTTTTATTTCAGCCAAGAAAAATGTGTCTAAGAATCCTTTGAAACAATGAAGCAATTCGTATCAGGAACACCAAAGGGGAAATTCACTTACAACTCATGTGCTTCCATAAAAACAGAATGCAATGTGACTGCACTTGTTCTACATTAAGATCTCTGCAGTACAAGGAAAATGCTACTGTAAGAATTTAAAAACTCACTGCTTTTCATTTTTAAAAGACTGGGGAGGTTGTTTTCATATTCTAATTTTATTTTAGTTTATAGATTATAAAATAGATGAGACAAGCAACGGAGACTCACTGATCTGTTAGTAATTTCCAGAAATATCAAGACTTAGGATGAAATAGTGGGGAAGAAGAAGGTGCTATCATGGTCAGGTGTTGTAGGCTTACTCTGCTCTGGCAGGGGGGTTGAACTAGACGACCTTTCAAGGTCCACTCCAACCTCTAACATCGTGCTTTCTAAACAAAGCCAGTCTGATTTCACCTTATTCTGTGCACATGATGAAAGCAGATGCAAGAACATCAGCTACAATCCCCTGCCATTAATTCCAAGTGGTTTCTTCATTTCCTCATTAACTGATTTCTGTGCAGCAGTCTTGGGGAAATGTACTTGGTATTTTATTCTTAATTTCAACATTGATGCTAAGTGGGGACAAAGGAGCATGTTATAAGACTTGCTTATAAATTTAGCTCTTCCAGCCTAAGCCTCAAAAGTAAGGTGTCTCTCATTTTCATATTAAAAGTATCTTCATATATTCTTAAAGGAGAATATTCAACAACTGAATGACAGAAAAATTTCCCTCTAGAAAATTTTCATCACTTGGATATTGACTTAAGAACATCTGACAGATTTCCTACCACCTAGGTTACCATTTCTTCTTATTAAGCTCCAGCTGAGTGCTGTACTTCTGCATGGTCAACCATTTCTAAAATATACATATTAGTAGCTCCAATTCTCACATTCAGATCTGGCTGCCTATATTCTCTTGCTCCCTAGACAATACCGAATTGCCACAGCACTCTTTATGCTTTGCTTCATGCATATTTTGTTTGCATGTTTTTAAAACTCTGCAATTGCCTGAGGGGCTCTTTTTTACAGTTCACAGTGGCGTTCACACAAAGTTCACACACAAACCCAGTGCAGCCAGCCAACAACAGAAAGAACCATGCTACAAGACCCCAGGTAACTGCAAAGTCAAATGTAACAAGGGCTTCCAAAGCATTTCAGATTGTCTGAATGTTTAAAATACTATTCCTTCACTCTTCTTCATGCTGTATACTGCACCTTCTCTCTTCTTCGTCACGTTGAGAATTTTCATCCTACCCCTGTAAGAATCTTCATGTTTTCCTGATAAAATGATAGAACAAGCCCAAAAAATGTGCTGCTCCTATTGTGTGGATCATTTGTTATCTTCACATTAAGCAGGCATGCATGGAGGAGGAACCTGTAGAAATGTCAGCAAATGAGGAAAGGAATGGTCTGTGATGAGCAAAGCTGGAGAGAAAGCAAAGCAACACAGAGGCACTATAGGCTGTATATTGTAAAAGAGAATGGAATTAGTATGTTTAACAAGATTTAAAGCTGAACAGTTTGTCACATGTTTGGCCCACAGGTGTGCTTACCAGCATGTTGTTTTTTGAGAGGGATAATATCCAGGTTTGCAGCCTGACAGTCTGATGTTTCTTTCCTTGGAAGTGTTAGCTCACTTTTGCTGCCAGCCCAGTAACTTTGCCAATAGTCCCTTTGAGCTGCTTGGGAACATGGTCTGGGTAAGCATGTGTATTTGATCCTACTGACTCTGGGGTTTTACTACATGAGATTATCATACTGATTATTCTTTCTTCTTAACAAGATTCTATGTTGTGTATCTGTTCCTTGAATCCTGTCTCTGTCTCTCTGTCCTGGTTCTTCTATTTCTCATCCTTCTCAATTAATTAATTAAGTGCTGTTGATCTTAGATATTCTAGACAGTGCAGGATCCTCAACCATCTGCCCTACTCCAACTTAATTTTCTCTTTCATTTGGCAACTGCTACAAACCCCAACTTAGTCATTTTCATCTCAAATAGAGCACAATGGTAATGTGTTTTCTTCACACTCAGTATTTTTCCTTTTGAATTTACCTTCTCTGGTCATATAATACAATATATATAATCTCTGAAAAACCTAACTGCTGATTTCAGAGAAATTTATTCTGTATTAATCCCTCCAAGGTGTGAAAACTACAACAGAGTTTAATGGAAATCTTGAAAGCAATGTAAATTTTTATTTAAGAAATATCTTTTCCTCACAAATTAATTTAGAATTCCATTACTGTATTGTCTTGGGTTATGGAATATAAATTTGTATTCTATTTTCATCTGTTGAGAAGCTATGTGGTTTTGTCTCTTGTAACTCCAGGGGGATGGGGGAGTGAATGCCTTGTACTGGCCCAATTGTTAAAACCAGATGGGGCAATGTTTCTTAACTATCTTCTGCTGATGGACCATTAGGGCTCATATCATCCCATTGTGAGACGCTTCACCCAGTGGGGGGAGCTGACCATTCCCACCTGCATAAAATGGGACTCAGGAACACTATGGGCTCTACTGGATTTTGTAGAGGAAAAGAGCTATATAGCTACCTTTGCTCCAAGCTGCCTGCCTCTGCCTGGCCCAGTTTCGAGGTCCCCTGGNTACAGTAGGCAAAACATGTTTTATTTCAGCCAAGAAAAATGTGTCTAAGAATCCTTTGAAACAATGAAGCAATTCGTATCAGGAACACCAAAGGGGAAATTCACTTACAACTCATGTGCTTCCATAAAAACAGAATGCAATGTGACTGCACTTGTTCTACATTAAGATCTCTGCAGTACAAGGAAAATGCTACTGTAAGAATTGACAGTCTCCATTCCAAGGGAGACTCCAGCTTTCCCTAACCAATAGCTGTCTTCCCAAACCGAGACATGTATTAATTTAGAATTCCATCACTGTAAGAAGCAAAAGGTGAGGGCATCCAAAGAAGATCAGTTATAACCTACATGACAAATGTAAAGTGTTGCTATGCCAACTTCAGGATTATTCAATAAACGGTTTTGGATGTTCATTATGAAACTCTAGAATTTCACGGTTTTGTTCCATCTTGTTTGTGTGGTTTTTTTCTGCATTCTGATGGTAATCACATTCTAGAGACAGAATCAATTCTGCTCAAGGTTGACTGTTGAAATGAAAAGGCTCATGCCACAAGAATGTCATCATGGAGGTGACTTTTTGTATCACCTGGCCTCCATTCCCTTGTTTTTGCAAGCTAGCAGAAAACATTTTGGTAATAAAGGGCAAGAAAAGGAGCAAAATGTCTTGGTCCCTGTTTTGGAAGAAGGGAGCAGTGAGGATATCTAATGAATATCAGAAACATCAGGGTTAGTTATTTCTCTCAAGAACCACTACTTTAAATAATGATTTAATTTACAGAACATCACAACTACTTGAAAGGAGGTTGTAGAGAGGCAGGGGTTGGTCTGTTCTTCCTAGTGGCAAGTGACAGAACCAGGGGAAATGGCCTGAAGCAGGGGAGGTTTAGTTGGATGTCAGGAGGGATTTCTTTGCTGAAAGGATTGTCAGGCAGTGGAACAGCTTGCCCAGGGAGGGGATTGAGTCCCCATCCCTGGAGTTGTTGAAGAGAAGTGTAGATGTTGTGTTGAGGGACAGGGTTTAGTGGTGCTCATAGGGCTAGGAAAAAAAGGTTGATCTTGATGCTCCTGAAGGTCTCTTCCAGCCAAAAGTGTTCTATGATTCTGTGAATTGTGTACCACTCCCACACTAAGAGAAAAGTGGCAGGCAGTTGCTCTTCCTTACATAGAAACAGAAAGCTTTAGTTTTAGATTCAGTGGATCTTTTTGTATGTGTTTGGAACAGTCCACGAAAAAGTAATTTATCAGCTACTAGCACTCTAGCATTTGAAGAAATGCTATACATACACTGGCTTCCGAAGAAATGCGTTTTCCTCTTGATCATCCAGAAATAGCAACTCAGATTGAGGACATGAGGGCACTTGACTCAGACCCTTTTTTCATTTCTGATGACTTTTGGTTTTTACAGGTTACTTAATCTGCTACAACCTGAAAAATCAATATCTTCTTATTTTACCTTGGGTACACAGTGCTTCCCTTTCTATATCTTGCTGTCGGATACAAGGCTGAGAAGGTGATAAACAATCTTTGACTTGGATGAATACATTTCCTGATGTAGATGTATTAAAAAAAATGACACGCTAGGTAAATCAGTCTTCTGTTCAAAAGTGAACTGAATTTAATTTTGATTCTAGCTAGAAACTGAGCTGATGGGGTATGGTGGGAGAATTTATCTTGTTCTCACATTTTTCTGCTTGAATGAAAAAAGATGACAAAATGTAAGACAGTGTATTGAATTCTATTGTAACTAGATTTATATTTTAGATAATTGAAGAAAGATTCAAAAGTAATGGAAAAATAGTGATCTGGCCTATGGGGCTGTTTAAGACTTTCCTGCATGTGTCCCTCTATCCTCTTATGTTACTAAATCAGAAAGATGGGCCACTGAAGAGAAAACATGCCAAAACATCTCCTTAGATGATTTGGTGATTTTTGTAGAGATATGCCTTTGTGCACAGGTTTTACCTATGCCTAAAGAGAGCCTGTGTTGTGCTTTAAGAATAGAAGTACAGTGTTACAGGGAATATGTGCAATTGATACAATCTCATGATCAATATCTATCAGTCTGTAATTACCAGGGATGAGGGAGGGAGATTGTGGCTGCCCCCTGCCTGGTAGTGTTCAAGGCCAAATTGGCTGGGGCCTTGAGCAACCTGGTCTAGTGGGGGCTGTCTCTGTCTATGGCAGGGGAGTTGCAACTGGATGACCTTTCATGTCCCTTCCAACCTGAACTCTTATGGTTTGAGTTTGACTGGGATTTTTTTAAAGAAAAATATCTTTTTCCTACTAAGCCATAAACAGGTGCTACTGCAAAGTGAAGCCAAATGAGACTCCTGCTGTTTTATCAGTATTTTATGGGAATATGATGCCTTTTCATGATACTATCAATGTTTCTAAATTATTTACTTACATTATTTGTTTGGATTCAATGTTTATATTTTCATGCACTGAAATCTTGTCTAGATTGTTACAATTACAAAATATTATTGCTTTGATATAATTTAAGACAGAAACATATCAAAATGTTAGCATAGCTCACGAGGATTATTGGAGGGTTGCAGTGCTTCATCTATGGGCATAGGTTGAGAGAGTTGAGGCTGTTGAGCCTGGCAAAGAGGAGACTCCTGGGAGATCTTAAAGCAACTTTCCAGTACCTGAAAGAGGCTACGGGAAAGTTGTGGAGGGGCTGTTTCCAAGGGCTTGGAGTGGTAGGATCGTGGATAATGGTTTCAAGCTGGAAGAGAGGAAGTTTAGACTGGAAGTCAGGAGGAAGTTCTTCACGATAAGGGTGCTGAGACACTGGAACAGGCTACTCAAGGAGGTTGTGGCTGCCCCCTCCCTGGAAGCTTTCAAGGCCAGATTGGATAGGGCCATGAGCAACCTGGTCTATTGGGGGGTGTCCCTGCTTATGGCAGGAGGGGTTGGAAGTAGATGCTCTTTGAGGTCCCTTCCAACCTGTACCATTCTAGGAATCTATATATCTATGAATACAATAATCTCAAATGCTACCCCACAGCATTTTTCTGGTATAGTTAATTATGACTGTCTACAACTCCCTGAAGGAAGGTTGTAGTCAGGTTGGGGTTGAGCTCTTCTTCCAGGCAACCAGTGCCAGGATGAGAGGGCAGACCCTGAAGCTACACCAAGGGAGGGTTATGTTGGAAGCCCTTTCTCATGGAAAAGGTCCTCAGACCCTGGAAAGGTCTGCCTAGGGCAGTGGTGGAATCCTTATCCCTGGAGGTGTTGAAGGACAGGTTGGCCGTAGCTCTTACTGCTCTGGTCTGGCTGATGGTGATGTCACGTCATGCGTTAGGCTGGATGAGCTCAGAGGGCTTTTTCTGCCTCAATAATCCTGTGGTCCTGTAATCCTTCTAATTTTCAAGCATTTAGCAGATTGAAAAGTAGATGTACAGTAGGAATAAGCAACTTGCCCAATATTAGTGAGTTGCAAAGGTACATTCATGCTTGTAGTAGGAACACAGCTAGACAGACTTCCTCTCTGTGTGTGAAAGTAACAATTTATGTGTCTGATGAATACAGTACTAACAGACAGTGTGCTGTCAAAAGTCTTTAGTGGGTATCTGTAAACTCCAGTTAGTTGGTAGAGTGCAGCCTGACATCTGTGAATTCAGTGTATGTTTACAGTGCAGGTAGTAGAATGACTGAAGCTTGCACATGCCAACATGAATTAGAATTAGCTGGCTGAGACACTAAAGAGCAGTACAGCCATGGCAACAAGGATTTTAGTATGACTGGTTGTGCAGATGCTGAGCAGATTTATAGATGGTGCTGAGCTCTGCCCCACAGTTTGTACACAGCTGGAAATTAGAGGATTTGACAAAAACCTTCTGCACATGTACCTACATCTTGAAATACAGAGAAGAGGGGCCGTTGTGGACTGTGCTTCCTTTCTTAGATAGCCTACTCTGGAAAACTGCCTTTCTGAATCTCCAATCTGGCTATAGAGAACTGCAACACAACTACAACTATTCGTGAAATTAATCACCCTCCTTTTTATAGATAGACATCACCAAGGGCAATGTTCTAAATTTAGCCCAGTGATAGTAGCATCTGGATAGTAATTCTGACTTTTAGCTCCTCTTTTTCATGTCAGAAACAAAGTTAGTTTGTCTCCCAGTACATGACCAAGAGCAGCTGAATCAGATATCATTAGATGGAAAACACATATATATGAATATTTTTTCTGAAATATTTTTATCATTACCTTTCTTAATGTTTGTGCTTTTACAGATATGTTAGCATATTTATGTGTGGAAGACAGCAAGTCAACTCCATTAAGAGGTTGAACAGCAGTCAAAACCCAGAGGTTTTCTTGAAAGAAAAATGGAATTAATTCTGCCTCCTGGTGCTGTAACTGGGATGCCTAGGACTGCTGGGATGGATGACTAGACACAGGCACTGCAAAGGACAGAATGCATTAAGCAAATCAAGGAGGCTTTGCTCCAGAAATGTAAAAATTTGTGGCATATTGCCTCAAATCCCCTGAGCATTATTGGGTAATAGTGCAGGGAGAGTAGAGTGGTGAAAACAAGATCATCTTTTTATCTATGAATCATCAGAATAATCTAATGCTAATCTAAAGGACAACATAGATGCTGCATGTTTCTTAAATACAAACTGTGTTTGATATGAGTTGCTCAGTGAACTAATAACAGACCAAACTGCTTCAGGCTTTAATATGAATTCTATTTAAAACTTAAGCCTCAAACACAATCTAACTTCATGTATTATGTGAAATACTTCACAAAGGACCCTCATCACCCTAGGATATTCCTCTAATCAGTGATGGCCTGAATTACCTGGAGTAAGTGCTTTCTTCCTTCCATTGTCTCTAAGACAGACACTGTGGAAACCAAACATCTCAATTACAAGCCTAAAGTTAGATGAGAGGCAACTTAAACTTGAATGCACCAAAAATTTCCATATGTCTTGGATGCTGAGTATATAACTGACTTTCACATATGTTTTAGACTTTTTTTTTTAAGATAGGAACTAGTTAGACTCCCCATAACTTCATATACAGCAAAATTTCACATCATATTTCACAATGAAAATCTATTTTTTCCCAGGAGCCAGCCAGTATCAGATCATGAAATTTTAAGTGGTGGAAGCACATGCCTTTTTGTTTTCATGGCATAATTTAGTATGGATCATGCTGTTCAATTAAGTCCTTTGTATGGTAGCATTTCCCATTTTGTGTTTCTTAAGCTTTGCAGTTCCAATGTTTTCATTCCACTGTTTGCACTTCTTTGAAAGGGGGATTTGTACTAAATTTTGCTACCAGTCTCTTCCACCCTACAAGTAGCTACTGTCTTTGTTTCTAGGTGTCAAAGATCAAAAAATTGGCAAAGCTTCGTGTTTCTTTCTTTATTTTAACCCAAATTGCTGTATCTTAGTGCCAAAACCTTTTCCTTATTCTACTTCTCATAAAGTGTGGTATACGTGTACCATCAAGATATGTCACTGCTTTGCACATGGTCTCTCCTATTCTTAGGTCATCCTTTGGACCTTCCCTCGGCTCCTGCAGAGAAAGAAGACAACACAAGCCTGTACAAGGTGCACAATTTCAGTGAAACGCAGTCTGTGGATGTCAAGGATTTATCTCAACTCCTTCACAGTTTGCCATTTAATGCCATTGGTTGATGATTTGTTCAGGTCCAAGATGAAATTAACCAGTTCATTTAGTTAATTTGCTGATGGGCCCAAACAAAAACTAAACAAAGACGTTCACAACCCACTCATAATTTGTAGGCAAAGCCAAACATATTTCCACTGTATTGCTGTATCAACCAGAGAGACGGTAGTGACATCAGAGGTCTTTTCCAGCCTCAATAATTGTGTCTTTGGATCCATCGTTTTGCCTATATACACATAGTAGAAAGCTCATATAAAGTAGGAAAGCCAATTGATTCTGGAGAACAGCTTGTTTGATTTCAAATGGAAAATTAGTCATGTTTTGGAGGAACACAGTGATCAGTGCAGAAACAGTAAGGAAGATAAAATATTTATTGACCTTTACCTGCAAAGATTTTGAACATTTGCCAGGACCTGACTCTTAGGAGCTAAGTGTTCTCCCAGAGCTCACACAACATCCTTCAAGAGCTGAAAATAGCTGTTATTAAATTTGTATAGAACTTGTAAATAAGGTATGTGTTAAAATGAAGAGGAATATGATGATTGCTCTTTTGCTAGTCAAAACCTGTCAAAACCCCTTCAAAATCAGAATTCTGGCTTCTTTTCCTCTAACAAAATGATAAGGAAGACCTTCAAAAGCATCAGAAATCCTATGATCCTATGATCCTATGATCCTATGAAATGTGCCCTGAGCACCCAATGCTTGACAGCAGTGATGTCTGAAGGAAGTACTTTTGAAAATGCTGCTTACTGAATCTTCTGCTCACTGGTTACTTAAGCTTTATGAAATATCATACACCTGGTAGGGCTTAAGGACCTTAGCACCAACAAGAAGATAAGCTTCTTGTCTTTTCAAAAGAAGAAAGAAGGGAATCTTGTCCAGTAAGGAAAATGTATCTATCATGACTGCCCTGTTAGGTTATCTCCTCAATGTGACTAAGAAACCTAATGAAGTTTTCAAAGTCAGATAAACTAACAGCTGACAATGTATCAACATCAGCTTTTAATGATGAAACTAATCACCATGAAAGCATCATATTTACTTTGTTATTTGGAGGATAATTGGGAGTATTGGTGGTATTTGGATGACTTGTCTATGGCTCAGAGTTTGAGAAGAATGTGTCTGTCCTTTGGCTGTGGATGGGCAGTACAAAGCAGAATTGCAAAATGCATGCACTCTGCTCCAGAAGTTTTAAGACTTCACTGAAAATACTTGGAATACCTAACTTTTCTAGTGAAAATTTTCTCTTAGAAAAAAGAGGAAATAATTTCAATGAAAAAACATACAAGAGGGAGAATGAGAGAAAAAAAACCCTATATTTGATACTATATTTGATTGAAATTGGGCAGTTGTTTTGCCTCGTCACAGTTTCCTCTGGGATTTGGTTTGTATTGTTTTTAATTAAAGATTGTATTTAGTGATTAATGTAACTAAAGTTCCATTAAATAATTTTCTGAGTTTTTGTGAATTAGAAATATTTTGACACTTATTTAACTCTTATTTGGAAAACAGAAAAATACTGTTATGTGATAACATTAAATTCTAATGTTACTTTTCTTGATAGGTTCTGTGCTTTGTACAAAACAAACATCTACACAAGCCCATTACATTTAAATACTCAATATTTAAATAGCTATTTATTTAATATTTAGTGTATAGATTAGAGTTAACATTAAGTTCAGTAAGGATCAGGGAGGTGATTTATCATGAGTTACATCAACAGGTAAGACAAAATAAAGCTTTACTCATTTGATCCTGCAAATATATCCCTTTCGCCATCCTTTTAGGGTAAAATGTGGAGATAGATGATGAAAGTGGGAACCAAGAAAAAACAATAAAATCCAGAAAAGTCTTCTATTATGTTATTTATTTTACAGGTTCATGTTAATTATTTCAAGAGCTACCTTTAGCAGGTTGAGATAAAATGTAAGTAGTTAAGTCCTAGAAGTGAATTATTCTTGCATCCATTTAATAGCGCTTTTTGGACTCTGGAAATATCTGACCTAGGTAATTTTGCCCTTTTCTATATGTGTTCCTCTGGAAATATCACTTGTAGAGTTCTTAAATATTTGCAGTGTTTTAACAACATAGTTTATCTTGTGCAATATTTACAGACCTATTAAAGAGTTGTGTAAATATTATGGACTGGACCTTAGTATAAATTAGAGCTTACTGGAAATTATCAAGGTTTCCCTAATGTATATGGAAACAGAGACACACTGATTAGATTAGATTAGATTAGTTTCTAATTGTTCTCCTTCTTGGAGACATTGCAAGCAATTTCAATTAGAAGGACTAGAAGTATTAAAAATTAGAACTGTATGTAACCAAGGATGCTTTGTTTTGATCTGAAAACTAACCATGCAGAGAGAAAGAAGAAGATGAACAAAGAAGAAATCACAGGGAAGATAATTTAAAGATAATCCCTCAGGTTTCATGCTTTCCAGAATATCAGAATATTTCTGAAATAAACAGATGTGAAACATACAGCAGTAGTTTTGGGGTAGAGATCAATGAAGTGTTTGCATTTTCTGTGTGAACATTGCTGCAAGCTTGTTCCAAATCACATAAGTATGTAGTTGCCATGATAACATGGTGACCCCTACTTGTGTTACCAAGGGACAATCTGCCAGAGACTTATTTAGCTTCATTTTGAAATGTGTGTGATTGCACTTAAATCAATTATCTGTCTAGGATTCAGTGATTCTACTGCTGCTAAATTTCCTAATTAGAAAAAAGGCCTTGGAATCTTTTCTTTTCAAGCTACCTGCTTACATATTACTTGGATGCCTTTTCAAAGAACCTTTTAGACCATAAAAAATATTAAACATTGGGACAATAAGTACCTGGAATGTGTTTATTCAAAGCAGTAAGTGAAATCCAGACTCAGTTCAGAATGCAGACGATGAGAAGTGCATGAAAAGCACTGTGGGGCACTGCTGCTAATTGTCTGCCTGTCTAGTATCACAATGAGGCAGGGCTACTTGAAAAGAACTGAGAAAAATGAGCAATTAGCCATGTGGTAGGAAGAAGCAACACAATGTAATTCTGAAATTGCAATCACTGAATGTTGGCTTGCCCAGAATGTCAGGAAGGAGAGAAAATACTTCTCCAGAAAGTTGAGGGTGTCACATTTGCTCATCTTCATTCAAATGGGACTTTCCTAGTTAGCCCCGACTGTTGGTAGATGATAGATGGTGGCTTAGTGAGCCCTTGTGGCAGCTTCCTCAGCACCCTTGGGCAGATCTCATCTAGCCTAATAGACTTGTGCACAGTTGTGTCACATAACAGGACTCAAACCATTTCCTCTTGGATCATGGGGGCTGCATTTTGCTCCCATCCCTTTCTTCCAGTTGAGGGCTTTGGGCCTGGGCACTCACTCGCAAATCAGGCTTACAGGCTGCAGCCTGCTAAAATGAATGTCTTCTGTCTCATTAAAGCAGTAAAAGGATTAGTGAAGTGAAATGGGAATCACGCCAAGATCTGTAATTCAGAAAGGTACGGACTATGCATGTTATTTTACAAGAGTGGGCTGACTGTATCATTTATATCTCACAGATGCCTAAGACATACATCATCAATTGTGATCAGGTTGCTAAAGCTAGAGGCAGTGGTTCTCAGCCACTTTCCTGGGGCTACTTCCTGAATTATCTATTGATAGTATAATAGAGTGCTATGCTAGGCTTCCAAGAATGTCTGAGTTGAGGGAGATATTGCATATTTCATCTGTAAATGTCTCTATCAGTAAATACTTTTCTGTTTTTATTTGCCAGTGACAGTGTTATAGCCTTTCAAATGAATGAAACCATACAGAAAGTACATGAAGACCTTTGTCTTTAGTTATCAATAAACAGAGTGCATAAAGCATTAGAAACATTACAGCTATTTTGCTACAATAAATAAACACATCTCTGGTGTTTTGATTGTGCCTCCTAGTTGATAAATTGTGCCTGTGATTATTATCAGGCCAGAAAGAAACACAGAAAAGTATTTAGATAGTGGTTGTCATTTAGACATTACATTGGCAAGTTTAGGAATAATCTAAGTCAAATCATATGAAAAAGCTTATTGGTATAATGATAACATTACGAAACTATATGGGTATCTCAACAATAGCAAACTCCAGACAAAAAATAGTGTTAATTCTACTGATACTCTTCCAGCAGTAGATGAACAGATTAATTTGTAAATGTATTTGTGAATTTTGTTTCAAATGGCAACATATTTTTGTCTTGATGTTTTTTACATTTCTTGGTTTACAACTTCTGTTGCATCATGCCATAGCATAAGAAAGCAGATGCCATGTGATGGTTATATTCAGTTGTCCTGGTTTGAGTTATAGCACAACCGATTCTTTTCATTGCTGTTTTCTTTTCAGCTCAGTCTCGTCTTAGTGCTTTGTGAAGCTAATGGCGTATTTGTTTAAGAGTGTCTGCTTCCCCAAAGACAATGCTTTATGCTTACATTACTACCAAGAGTTTGGATGCAGAATGGCTCTTGTGAAGACCAAAGCCACTACTAAATCTTGTACCACACTGAGGATGCACTAAGTGAGAGGACACTTGTGGGTAGGACAATACAGGACAGGTGATCCTACACTGATCATCAAAGTATTCCATTCCACATACAACAAGTATAAAGCTGAGAAACCCCAAGTGAAAATGGCTAGCACTTGAAGAAGACTGTTCTGCCTTTGATCTCAATCCGTGTGTCTCTGAATGCAGTTCCATAATACAGCTCCAGAAACCAATTCCCATCTGCTGCTGACATCAGTCTGAGATTTCCTCAGTGCCTGTACACAATATCAGTGGTGATTCATAGATTCCTAGAATGGTTCAGGTTGGAAGGGACCTGAAAGATCATCTAGTTGCAACCCCCCTGCCATGAGAAGGGATACCCCCCACTAGACCAGGTTGCTCAAGGCCCCATCCAATCTGGCCTTGAACATGTCCAGGGAGGGGGCAGCCACAACCTCCCTGGGCAACCTGTTCCAGTGTCTCAGCACCCTCATCGTGAAGAACTTCCTTCCCATCAGGAGGTTTGGGTTCAGTACTGGTTTTGTATATATGTCATATTATCATTGTTATTTTCACTCGATGAGTTTTAGTTTTCTTTCCTAATCCATAAATCTCTGTCCCTTATTTCCTTTCTCTTCTCTTTTTTTTTTCAGGCAGAAGAGCTAATAGAGAGCATCCGTCATTTGTCCAGTGGTCAGCCCATCCTCAACCTCTGACATCTACAGGTGTGGTGATTTGAGATGTGAGTTTGAGATGTGAGTCCTTCATTTTCATTGATTTAATACTTCATATATTGGTGATGTTAACTTGTATGTAAGAAGTGAGAAGAGCGAAATAGCGAGAACAACAAATATTGTATTTACAAACAGCACTGTTGTTTGAGAAGTCACTTCTCAGCAGCTTTTTGCTGAGTCCTTTTTGCTGGAATTCCAGAGCCAAAGTGTGTGCAAGAAATGTCTGCTGGATTAATTTAGAAACCAATGAATACCAGCCCTGTTATAAATAGATTATGGAAGGTGCTCAACATCCCCTGTGCTAACTAACTCTTTATACACAGTGAAAAGGTATTGGGAGAGAGCATCTTCTGACAGCACCAGCCCTAAAGATCTCTCTGCATCCTTCATCTCTATGTATGTGTATCTCCGTCCTGGAAAATAGTTCCTTGGCGAGAAAAGATACTATTGAGTTTAGTGAGTGCAGTGACTATTGTTGCTCTGCAGAGAAAAAGCATGCTAAAATATCATATGGCTTATAAAAAGAGAAGTCAGTCTCTCCATGTTCGAAAGTTGCTGGTGAAGGTACTTTCAGTTGCCTAAACATAAGTAACTAGTCCTATTTTAAGGAATGTGGAGTATTGGACTTAACTTCTACTCTGAAGTGCACAGTTCTTCCTCAAGTTCTGTAAATTACCAGTCAGTCCCAGGTAAATACCACAGACATTTTAGGGTATCCCACATTACACCAAACATTGGCCATATTCCCACTTCATTGCAGGATTTTCTGTTGAATGCATTTATCAATCCAAACTTTATTTAACCTTGAATGAAGCAAACTTTTCAAGCCTAAACTTATTTTCATAATCGATATTTTGCATAAGAACTATTGCATCTATTAATAGAACAGGTATTGCAGCAATGTTTATGAAATCCATGCACAGTATGATTAATGCATTTAAAATGTTTACAAAAAGCTGATGAAAGGAAGGGAAGATAATAAATGTCTGATGAAAACGCTCAGCTGCAACAATCAAAGTGATTATTTCAACTTCATTCAATTATTGTTCTTCTTCATGTGCTCAGTACCAGAATGCCCAAACACTTTAAGTGCAAAATTTGTTTCTGATTGTAAGGGAAATGTTTTAAATAGGTTAAATTACATTCTCTGCTTGCCTTTAATGAAAGAAAGGAAGGTAGGTCATCTGAAAGAACAGGTTTTCTTCATTTGTTTTGCAGACAGTTATATGGTCAAACTTAGAGAAAAGAGGAGATTGGAAACTGTAGAAGAGAGGAAACTGGAAACTGTAGGGACTAAAATAAATCAATCTGTGAACTGTGTAGAAAATTCATATCTGCACTCACTGTCTTTGTTATTAACAGAGATAGATGGATCTCTTGTCTGGATTTTACCTAACAAATTCTGCTATGGTAAAAAAAAGCTTTAGAAAACAGCATGTATATGACCTAAACTGAATGTTGTTCTTTTTACTATTAGCTTACAATCTAAACAAACAAACTAAATAAACAAGGCCCTCCAGGTTTGCTTTGCAGCTGTAGGTATCTCTCTATTTGGATTTGTATTCATCGTCTCATTAAAGTCAGGGCACAATTTAGCTTCAGAAAAGCCACTGAAATGGGCGATGCTACACCTTAAATTGTTATGATTGCAGCCTAATAAAAGCTCACAGAGAACAACAGAGATTATAGCTTTCATTTTCTAATCAAAAGCATTTGACACATCTGGTGCTGATTCTTATATGAGCAAATATAATTATATTTTCTTAAAGTTAAGTGAAAAACAGTACCAGGATTATAATGGCACAGTCATAAAAATGTTCTTTTTCCATTTTGTTAATGAAAGTCACCTTGTACTGGATAAGAATAGGAGAATACTAGTCGCTGATACTTGGAGTTGTTTGAACTAAAAGACAACTCATTATGTAAAATCTTCAGCTGGGAACTGCATAATACAGTGGCTGCTCTTAAAATGGTGCTCCTGAATGGAAAGACTTTACAGTTTGAGAAATACTTCCTCAATTCTCTCAACTTACTAAGGCCCAATTACAGAGTCGAATGTGTAATAAAAAATGAAAATAAAGGATACAAAACAATTACAAGCACAAGAAACAGAAACTACTGGGAACTGTTAGTTCTGTAAAGTAACTCCATTCTTATAATCTCATTTTCATGAATCTGTGTCTTCTGGAAAGAATATTATACAGTGAATGGTGAGGGATGTCAGATTGGCTAACACCAAAATGACATAGTGAATGCAGTGATGGATGTGGTATCTATAAGAAGGCTTTTCTAAGCTGAACAGAAGCCACAACTGGTAAGACCACAAAAACCAAAGAATTTGTCAAGGTGTGCACACTCTGAAATAAAAATATGTATCTTAGAACTGCTTGAGAGAGTCCAGCACAGAGCCACAAATATGATGGAGTGGAGCATCTCCCTAATGAGAAAAGGCTGAGGGAGCCGGGTCTCTTGAGAGAGGCTAAGGGATGACCTCATTAATGTTTACAAATACGGAAAGCATGGTTGCCAGCAGGAAGGAGCCAGGCTCTGCTCAGAAGTATCCAATAATAGGACAAGGGGCAACAAGTGTCAGCTGGAACAGCAAAATTTCCACAATATGAGAAGAAATATCTTCACAATAAGGGTGACGGTGCACTGCCAGGGCTGCCCAAGGAAGTTGTGGAGTCACTTCCTCTGGGGACGTTTAAAACCTGCCTGGATTGTTCCTGTGACTGTATCTATGGGATCCTGCTGTGGCAGGGAGATTGGACTGGATGATCTTCCAATCCCTTCCAATCCATAACAGTCTGTGATTCTATGATTCTTGTTTCCTTCTGGTTTGTGACAGTTCAGGCTTCTTTCTTGGCTAGACAAGTTAAATGCCAGGCAGATAATAAAAAGCTCCTCTGTTTGAAAACAAAGCCCAGTCCTGGGGCTGCCAGGATGCACTACCAGCCACAGAAAATTATTGGATTTGACAATAACATTTTAAAGGTAAATATTTATTTCAAACCTTGGTTCTGAACAGTGAGCACTGTGATAGAAATAATAGAATCATTCAGGTTGGAAAAAAGCTTTTAAGATCACCAAATACAATCATTAATCCAAGTGTCCAAGGCCACCACTAAAACATGTCATTAATCTCCAGATCCTGACTTTTAAACACAGAGATGACAATTCATCCACCTCCCTGGACAGTCTGTTCCAATTCCTGACAACTCTTTCAATGAAGAATTTTTCAAAATGTCTAACCTAAACAAGAGGTATATGACTAGAAATGCAACATCCATGCAATCTAATATAAAACTACCTAACAAATTATCAAACAATGAAGTTATGGAGGCTGAGAAACATACCCTGCCCTGATTTACTTTGTCAAATATTCAGGTTTTACTCAAACAGTTTGAAAGCATTATCAAGAGTCCAGGCTAGAGAGTGACTCAAAGCAGTGAAAGGCAAGTGAAAGCCAGCACTGAGCAGCTGTAGTGCAGCTTACAGCAAGCTGGACACTCAGAACTGAATAACAGGCTAGTTTCCTTTTCACTTCTATTCCAGTCCAGTGGGGACAAACATGTTCTGTGCTGCAAGGATCCACTTATTTGTCAAGAGGCAGACTTACCACATCAGAAGTTCATCCATTGTAGGGCAAGACTAATGCTGTTTGCATTTCAGTCCAGGCAAAACTGGTAAATCCCACTTTCCATTTTTTTGAGAGTTTGCTGCCCTCAAGATGTCTCCACAACACCAATAATCATTTCAGTTCCAAAATACGTCACCAAAAAAAAAAAAAAAACAAAACCCCAGTCTAATTGGTGTGAAGTTTTCTTTGACTTCGAAATGATGTTAAAGGAACAGAGAAATTAATTCTCTCGGTAGGAAAAGAAGCATACATTTATCTGTTGCGGGGAGCCCTCAGAATCAAAGACATTCTTTATAGAAGTATCGTCAGTGTTCCACTTTATTGTTCTAATACACTGTGTTATATACTGAACAATGTATCTCTCAGGAGCAGTCAAAATGTCCTCAACACTTATCAATAGTTGATCCCTCCATTATAGGAAAGGGAAATTATTTTACTTCAGGTAATAAGGTGCTAAGGTCATGAAAGTTTATATTTTTAACAACCATTTCACTTATCTAAAAGGAGAGCACGAGGCCATGCATCCCGAGTAACTGTGCCCATTTTGCGAATCAAATGCATCCTTGTTGGATGTGATTCTGCAGATGTACGAAAGAATAGAAACAGAGGAGGAAATGTCTTCAATTTTATAAGCATGAGGGATCCTATTTTGAATGTCCAAGATAAGGTTTTATGAAGCCTAAAAAGCAAAGTGAGTAAGGAAATAAAAGGCATGGCTGTATGAACACCTCAGATAGCTTACAGGAAATGTTCTTAAGTACCAGTGCTAAAGAAAGACTGCTATGACATCAGGATTTGGGCATTCTTATATTTCTAGGTACAAGAATTTTGGCTGTTGGTATTTTTTCTCCTGTTTTTTATTATGTAATAGTTTTGTGTCTCCATAAATGGTAAAGCTTTTTTCTACTACTACTAGTAGTACTTATTTGAGATGTCTGAAGTGCTTCTAAACAGTTCTCTTTCCTCTGTGATGAGACGTATATACACATGGTGTTTTCAGTGTGCATGTGTATAGATACAGATGTGTGTGTGTGTTCAGTGCTGAGAACTGAGTTTGATATAGAGATGATTCTTTTTTTTCTGTTCCAAAACTGCAGACACTCAGTTACTCATGGGAGGGGCAGAGAGAAATATTCCTCTTGGCTTTTCAATCAGGACTCACCAGCCGTGGATGAAAACGACTAAGCTGGACAACAACAGGTGTCTGCTTCAAGAAAAGACATTACTGATGCAGCAGAACAGTATAAAAGCGAGCTCACTGGCAGAAAGTAAGAGAGTGTGTGTGTTGTCCCTCTGCATGAATCTCTTTCTCTGTGTGTACAGACTGCTGCGCTTTTCCTGGCAGATGACAACCAGACACAATGGATTGGACTGGAATCTTGGATTGGGTTGTGCCTCTGTTGGATATTTTCCATGATAAATTTAGGTAGATCATCCTGATCCTGTCGATATTTTCTCTGCCTCTGAGTTTCTTGCTAATATGTTTCTGACAAGAGGTTTTTTTCTTTGCCTTAGTGACTGATTATAATATTTGATCTTTACATTACATAGAAAATAAAATTTGTGTTCTGCTGATGGCTCTGTTCTGTAGACTGGGTTACAGGATTCATAGTTTCATATTCATAGATTCCTAGAATGGTTCAGGTTGGAAGGAACCTGAAAGATCATCTAGTTGCAACCCCCCTGCCATGAGAAGGGACACCCTCCACTAGACGAGGTGGCTCAAGGCCCCAGCCAGTCTGACCTTGAACATTTCCAGGGAGGGGACAGCCACAACCTCCCTGGGCAACTTGTTCCCGTGTCTCAGCACCCTCATTGTGAAGAACTTCCTTCTAACTTCCACTCTAAACCTCTTATCTTCCAGCTTGAAACCATTACCCCTCCTCTTAACACTACAAGCCCTTGTGAACAGCTCCTCCCCATCTTTCCTGGAGCCCCCTTCAGGTACTGGAAGGCCACTCTAAGATCTCCCTGGAGTCTCCTCTTGTCCAGGCTGAACAGCCCCAACTCTCTCAGCCTGTCAGCATAGCAGAGGAGCTCCAGCCCTCCAGACATCCTCGTGGCCCTCCTCTAGACACATTCCAACAGCTCGACATCTTCTCTGTGTGGGGGCCTCCAGAACTGGATGCAATACTCCAGAAGGGGTCTCACGGGAGCAGAATAGAGGGGGAGGACCACCTTCCTCGACCTACTCGTCACGCTTCTCATGATGCAGCCCAGGATGCAGTTGGCTTTCTGGGCTGCAAGTGAACATTGCCGGCTTATGTTGAGTTTTTCATCCAAAAACACCCCCAAGTCCTTGTCCTCAAGTCTGCTCTCAATATGTTCACCGCCCAGCCTGTATTTGTGCTTGGGATTGTCTCGACCCCGGTGCAGGGCCTTGCCCTTGGCCTTGCTGAATCTCATGAGACTGGCACTAGCCCACCTCTCCAGCCTGTCCAGGTCCTTCTGGATGGTCTCACTCCCATCCAGCATGTACACCACACAGCTTATCAAAACAATGTGCCTGTATATATATGCAAACACACTTTTCTTTACCGGAAAAGAGGTGTCTGTTAAAACCTGGAAAGTGTGCATTACCACAAAAGAAGAAGCTTCCAAGTTGAGTGATGTTCAAGATACAGGAAAAATAGTGTAACATGTTTTGAGCAGGCAAAATGTACCCTTATAGGTGCATGTAGGCAAACAGAAAATAAGAACAAGAACAGCTTGCGATAGCTGTTAGAAAATCTGAGTGTTGTGACTTTAGCTTCCAATAATATATTTTTGACATGTAAATCATGAATATTCGATACTGGGGCTCCTGATAGAATGACCACATTGTTATGACTTCTGATTATACTGCAAGCCATAATGTATGTGGTGAGATGCAAAACATGTAGTTATGGGGATGATAGTTATGGTGGGTGATGTGCTTTTCAGAGGCTGTCTGGGAGGCAGTGATCATGAAATGATTATGTTTTCAATTAATAGTGGAACAAAAAGAGGGGTCAAAAAAACATATAAGCTGGATTTCCTCATGGCAGATTTTAGTTTATTTAAGGAAATGATTAGGAATATTTCTTGAGAGGCAGCCCTTTATAAAAAGGGGGTCCAAGAGAGCTGGGTATGCTTCAGGAATGTATTGTTGAAAGCACAAAACCAGGCCGTCCCTTTTTGTCACAAGATGAGCTGTAGGGGAAAAAGACCAGACTGGATGAGTAAGGAAATTTTGAAAGAACTAAGCGAGAAAAAGAGGATGTACCACCTCTGGAAAAAGGGCGAGATCAATCAAGTCATGTATCAAGGAATTGTTAGGTTGTGTAGGAGGAAAATTAGAGAGGCTAAAGCTCAACTCAAACTCAGGCTGGCCACTACTGTAAAGGATAATAGGAAGAGTTTTTATACATATATATATGAAAACTAGAGGGGTAGTAATAACCTCCA
>VZRI01007143.1:0-34483 GCA_013397515.1 Upupa epops
ACACTCATCTGACCGATGTCTGCCAGCCATGCTGCACTGACCCCTGAGGACTTGGCTGAAAGCAGAAAGAGAGAGATATTGTGGATGGTTGGAAAAGGGACTTTCCATGATCAGCAGAGCTGGGAGGGAGCCTCTGAGTCCTCTGAGTTCCCAGGGGTGGTAGTCTGACCCTTTTCTTGTTACAGGGACTCTTTGCAGCCAAAAACCAATAGGCAATTGTCTGCCATTTTCCTCAGAATGTTTGTAATGGAATAGTGATGCAGGTTCTGNTTGTTTATCTTACTTATTTGGGGCATTTCCTTTCTTTTCTTGAGTGTGGGTTCAATACATCTTTTCATCAAAGTTCCTTCATTGCCTGCTAAATTCTACTTGGGAGCTGGTTGGTGTGCCTAGATTGCAGGCACCAACCCAAGGACAGATCAAAGTCCCTTTTCAATCCAGGATGCATCATAAATGTGTGGGTATCATGCTTTAACTCCAAGTAATGTATATGAAACATACAGTTGCTCACTTGTTTCCCAGTGATGAATAAAAGTGTAACAGCAAAAGTGAGAAAACTTGTGGGTTGACATAAAGACAGTTTAGGCAAATCAAAGCTGTAGAAGAGCAAGGAATTAATTCACTATTTCCCATCAGCAGAGAGGTTTTCAGCCATTTCTAAAGTAGGAGTAGGGCTCTATCACATTTGGTAAGACAAACACCGTATCACTTTGAACATCCCTTTCTTCCGCCAGCATGACAGCACATTAAGTATGGAATACAGAGCATGGAATATCCCTTTGGTTTGTTGGGGACAGCTGTCCCAGCTGTGTCTCCTCCCAGCTTCTTGTGCAATCCAGGCTACTTGCTGGTGAGGTGGTCACATGAGGAGCAGAAAAGGCTTTGACTCTCTTTAAACAATGCAAAACAATAATAAAAATATTCCTGTATTTTAGACAATATTTCCAGCACAAAACATAACCCCATAGTGGCTACTTTGAAGAAAATTAACTGTCCCATCCAAAAACATAAGGATAAAGTTTGTTTTTCATTGTTTACTGACATGAAAGGAAACAAATTATAGTTAAGTTTGTACATTAATCTTGATGACAATATTTGAATGAAATTAAAAGGGTATACTCTATGCATGCCTGAAAGGATTTGAATCATCTGAAGGTAAGTGACTTTGTTATCGTGTATCAGATGGGTAGTGCTTGTAATACTGTGGTTTTCTTTCATAGGTGGCACTTCTCTATGCCATTCTTCACGTGAGACATAGCTGGAAATACTGTGATAAAATGAGATGCTTGAGGAAACGATCAGCAGTTTCATTCTTAGGAGTCCTTGTTATTTGCTTGCTGTTCATGAACTTGTACATTGAAGACGGTTATGTGTTGGTAAGTTTCTTAAACGCAGAAATGATCCTGAAGCCACAGAACAGGACACATCCCTAGGGAAGCAGTAAATCTCAAAATTCGTACAATTTCCCTGATAGTGTCCAATTAAAAATGAAGTGTTCTTGAAATGTGTCCTTTAGGATGAAACCATCATATGGTGTGTTGGTAAGGCCCTAACAGTCCTTCTCACAGAAGTAAATGTGTCATCGTTTACTAGATGTGTGGTAAGGTAGCAAAGCATGGAGATATCTTAATTAGGTGCCTTCCTCTGAGTTAAAACATCCCCTGTATTTTCCAGACTTCTGGATTTCTCCCTGTTTTAATGTTGAATATTCATGTGAGGTAGGAACATTTTCTCCAATCTCACCTATGAGTACTATATTAAATAATATTACATAAATATAATTATAGAAGAGAACTTACGATAATTGCATATATTTTAAGCTCATTGCATGAATAATTTCGTTTTAGTAGTTTTGTTTTTGTATTTTTCTCCTGTGGTCTCATATTTGAGTCTGGTGGGTTCGGTGCTACAGCGTTAGCAATTAGACAGAAATGATACCTCATGTGCATTTCTGATTGTGAAACAGATTAAGGCAATTACTTCTTTTAGGAATTTCAACAAGTTGCCACTGACAATGTGACATAGCTTTAGAGTTTATAAGTAACTTATGGGTGTCTCAGTGCTGAATGTCAAGTAAGCACTGGAGACGTGGTTAATAAACTGAATTTCCAGTTTTTGGAGATTGAACTAGACCCAGTAAGAGAACATGGTAGCTAAATCACAGAATTGCAGAATCTTAGAATCATTAGGGATTGGAAGGGACCTTGAAAGATCATCTAGTTCAATCTCACTGCCACAGCAGGATCAATAGCTGGAGCTTGCAAATACTGAAATGACTAAACTGCATATGAAATACTGTGATATGATAAATAGTTCTCTTTCTGGATCTTGAATTAACTACTGAATGGCTTTCTGATCCTCTGTGTCACCCTTCATCTCATTAATGGAGCTGGGACATTATGGGCTTTCCAGCAATCTGAAAGCTGAAGCCTGATCTCGGTTGGGTCTAAAAAGAAATACGAGAGCATGAAGAAAGCAGAAAATCACAAACTGTAAAAATTCTTACATTAATTAATCAGAGCCATGGAGAATTTGCTAGAGATTTTAATTTTTAAAATTTTACTTATAAAACTAACAGCAACACTGTGAACATTGACATGTTATTAAGGAAATGCTAGTACTTTTTAAACTACTGAAAAGATAGTCCATGCTTCTAGCATGTTACTTCACTACAGACATGCTGCTTTCTCTAACAGCAATTGCAGGAATATTTTGCACTGTATTTTTTTCATTCGTCATTTCTTGGTGGTGATCCAATTTGACCTGGCTTCTCATCTTTTTTTCCCTAGTGGTATTTTCCCTGATGCTGCTTCTCCATTCACTAATTGCTTCAAAGTCCCCCAGATGTTTCTTAAAATGCTTCTATTATCACTGCTAATGGTGTTCCTCTTGGCTTATTTTTTAAACCTTTTCCTGTCCTATTTTCCAGCTCCCCAGATGGCTCATGTCTTATTCCTAATTTGATCTTTTTTCCTGCTTTTTTAGAAAGTCACTCTCTTCCATTGCTTCCCTCTTCACAACTCTGGCATGTTTGTATTCGTCTAGCTCCAAGCCAAGTTTCTTGCCAAGTCTCCTGACAGCTTTTCCAGGTCTCTTGATACTTTTATGGTCCATCAGGCGTTTTTCAAATGTGCTAGGTTGTTGACTTTTTAGTTTATTTATTTATTTTTGTTTTCAACTTTCCTGACCACGTCTGGCAGCTCATTTAACTTGTCTGCTGTGTTTTCTCTGCTGAGGTAAAAGATAAGCAGTTTCAGTGTTGGTGGTGAGGCGAGATAACACTTGGGAACAGCTTTCAGTGACAGCAGTCTAACCAGCTCCTCTCAGGGAGTGGGAATTTAAAAGTCCTCAGATCCCACAGGCCTTCTGGCTTTCTAATTGTGTCTTCTGCTGGAGTTTTTCCTGAAGGCAACTGATAGAGAAAGGTAACTGACTCTCAGTTCTCTTCACAGTCTCAGGCAGCAGTCTGTGCATTGGGGTTAAGGGCTGGTGCACTTTTCACCAGAGTAAGACGAATGAGTGGCCTCTTTCATGGTGTCAGGATCCCAAAGTGAGATTTGTTGTGGCAAATGGTGAGAAGGGAGAGGGGAAGTTTCCTTTTCACTTAGAGACTCTTACATGTGCAAATAATCCTTTTGCTGTTTTATGTGGGGTGTTTGCTGTAGAAATGGAAAGTAAGAGACCTTCTGGGAAAACTGCTGATGTTTGATAGAGGGTATACTGCACACATGAGGCAGCAGAGCAATGTAAGATGTGAACTGCAGTGTGTGAACAACTTTTAGTTAAATATTCAGAAGACATGCTGAATTAATATAACCAGATATCGGCAGATAATGCAGTGATTTTTTAATATATGTTCTGATTGGTGAGTAAACTCTTCTATATAGTACTAATCATTATTTTGGGCACTGTAAAAATATCAGAACACAGCATTCTTAGTGGAGTAGAGTATCTCTAAAGAATAGAGCTTTAATAAAGAATAAATCAACAGCTGAATGTAAGTTAAGGTTAGACAACAGAATAAAGCCAGAACCATCATACAAAAAATGAGAGAAGACAGCTAAAGGAGTGAAGAAAGCTCTTTCTCTTCACTGTGTAATAGAGATAGAAGATTTAGATTTAAAATGTTTGGGAAAATCCATATTTCAGTTTTGCTTTTCATTCAACCAAGAAATGAAAGCAGCAATCAAAAATAGAAATTAAAAAAGATGCTTAGCCACAGAAAGCTTTTATTAAAGAGAAAAGAAAAGGACAATTTCTGTGGTCAGTTTAAATACTTTGCTTTTTAAAATCAAAACATTATGTCCCGACATTCTCTATTTCTAAACATTTTGGAAGTGTCTATGTAGAAAAGCCTCAGCAAAATGGGTTTCTTATGAAACAAAGAATCTTGGAGCCAAGTTCTGGAACAAGCGACACATGATGTTTAGACAATAAAGTAAAAAAGACAAAATAAAGGGTTTTGGGTAAGTCCATTTGATAGTTTTCATGGAAAAATCTCTTGAAGGTTTGGGTCCCTGGCCCTTTGACTTACATTCTAATCTTGGTTCTCATCAACATAAACCTTCTCGTAACTTCAGAGTAAATGTAAAGTAGGAATTACTGGTGAGACATTGTAGATGGAGAGATCCATACTAAGCTCAGAGGTGGATTATTTACTACTTCTGCAAACGAAAAATAATAAACTTAAAATGAAGCTAGAATGAGATTATAGAAACATTGATTTATGCTATGGAATCTGTCTGAGACATGTGTTTTTAATATTTACACTATTCAATAGAAGTGCTGTGTAGTGTTTTTGTGGTTGTTCCTGTTAACAGCAGTACTATTGCCACACAATACTCCCACTTAGTGATAGATCATAGAATCATAGAATCATCAGGGATTGGAAGGGACCTTGAAAGATCATCTAGTCCAATCCCCCTGCCACAGCAGGATCACCCAGACCAAGTCCAGGCAGGCTTCAAATGTCTCCAGAAAAGGAGACTCCACAAACCCCCCAGGCAGCTGCCTGCATCCCTTCCCATCTCTCCCCCTGGGAAGAAGTTACAGAATCAGTCAGGGTTGGAAGGGACCACAGGATCAGCAGGTTCGAACCCCCCCGCCAGATACTGGAGGCCACAATGAAGTCACTTGGGAGCCTCCTCTTCACCAGACTGAACAGCCCCAACTCTCTCCGTCTGGCCTCATAGGAGAGGTGCTCCAGCCCTCTGATCATCCCTGTGGCCCTCCTCTGGACTTGCTCCAGCACATCCACATCCACAAAAAATATAATTTGCCTTTTTTTCTACACCATTAAACAGTGTTCACCACAGGAAGCTTTGTCTGTCTGAATGACTGCATGCATTTCTTTTTATCACAAATCTGAGTGGGAGCTACTCGTGAAAAGGTCAGAATGAGCCCGATGTCAGGATCTAGTTTTTGCAACAGTGTTGGTGTCTTTCGTGTTTATATAGTAGGGCAAAGGGGATGATTTCAAGCTAGAAGAGAGTAGATTTAGAAGCTGTGGATGCCCCCTCCCTGGTATTGTTCAAAGCCAGGTTGGACAGAGCTCTGGGCAACGTGATCTAGTGAGAGCTGTCCTTGCCTAGGGCAGGGTAGCTGTAACTAGGTGATCTCTGAGGTCCCCTCCAACCTAAGCCATTCAGTGATTCTATAATTCTAAATTACTGAAAATATTTTCCAAAAATTTTCCCTCACTTCTCCATCTATGAAAATTATCTGATCTATTGCTGACTGATGCATTCTTATTCCTGTTTTAAATACCACAGCATTTTTTGACAACAACTTGGTGTTTGCAACCTTTCCAGACTTTTTGTCCAAAATATCTTTTTTCTTCTCCTGTTACTGTAATCTGAAGGGCTATGGTCCATTTTCTGTAGCCAAAAAAAATGTACGTGTCAGTAATAGGTATCTTTTTTAACAAAATAAGGTGACATCTATATGCTTTCATGAAAGCTGACACTGAAAAATGTTATTCTTGGAAACCTGCCTGTCCATGTTTCCTCTACAGCTAGCATTCACAAATGTGTTTCTCTCTGTCTCTCTCCCTCTCCTATTCTTTTTGTTTTCTCACTAATAGGAAGGGGACAAGCAATTAATCAGAGAAACAGCCACGCACCAGCTCAACCCAGAGCGCTATGTTCACAATTTTAAAGATTTGTCTAATTTCTCAGGATCTATAAACATTTCCTATCGCTACCTAGCTGGCACGCCTTTGCCAAGGAAAAGTAAGTAACTGCAATCTGAATGTTATGAAATGAGCTAATTTAAAAATGGGTGACATCCATATACTCCATGTGGGATTTCTAGGCAAGAGAGGCTGAGCTAAGCAGTGACAATCTCAGAGAATTAGTGAGATAGCTATTCTTCTTGCATAGGCAGTTCCTGGGCAGCTGCTAGTTCAGCCCTAGCTGCATCTGCACCGCAGTCTGGTTGCATTCTGACCAAGTGTGTGACTTGGAGTAGTCCTGTAGGCAGGCAGACTACTTGGATGGTCTGTCAAAGTGTATTGTTTTGGATCTTTCCCCAGGCCAGAGGGAGATGGCATAGAAATCAGGAGCAAGACATGTACAAGTGATGGTCTGTTACCAACCCGAGATCATAATTGTCAGACCCTGTCTGCAAATCCAACGTATGGACTGTTCCACCAGCCCAGCTCTTTGTTCCCTTAGCTGAGATAAGAAGGGAGGTGAATTGTGCTATTACAGGGACAGCAAAAGAGAATTTCTCTCACAGCTTTCTGCAGATGGGATATCTAGTTATTCTGACTTCACGCAGGGCTCATGACTTTCATCCTGAAGTGAAATATGACCATACCTAGCTTTTAGACAGGTATCCTTCTGGTTCCAAGTCATACATTTCACAAACATGAACAAAGCTCAGAAATCCAGGCACAGAAAGGAAAATGTAATCATCCATGAGCTGCTAGTTTTCGTAGAAAGCTATAAAGTTTGTTCAAATTGGATTTGAGAAATTTGGGGCTTTGTAGGCAGCATAAATGGCTTCCGGGGGTTGTACTTCACTGCATAGCTGCATTTGGAGGCAAACCTCAAGGGAAACTGAATAATTTTATCAGAGTAGTTTTTACAAACCAGTGTATTTTAAGAAAGTTGGGGTAGATTCAACTAGACTACTACCTGTCAATTAGAAAAGCTTTTTTTCCACCAGAAATTAGAACAATTCAGATTCTTTAATAACCATCTGAAAAAAACCTATTTGGACTGCTGGTAAAAATGTAATGGCAGTGACTCAAGAACAATGGAAATGAAAAGTATTTCCTTATAATTGAGATGCATCTCTCCCTAGAAAGATGTAACAGCATTCAAAATTATTTATACAAACACAGATATGTAGCAGTAAGTTCTCTTCTATTTTAAAATACTATCTATATGACATCTTGCAAGAAGGAGTTCCCTACAAACTGCTCCTGCAAGAGGGATAGAAGGAATAGTAGCCAGAAAAATTGGGTGAATTCAGTTAAAATGAACATGCAGCAACAATTGCCCATGCAATATTCATAAACCTGTAAAGTTGCATATAAGTGTACCTAATCTTGCAGAGCACTTAAATTATAAAGGTTCGACAATTAATCGATAGCTCACATTTTTGTGCTGCATTTTGTAGCTCTTTGTTTTAAAACTTTTGTGTTAATCATCTCTCATAATCCCCTTTATTTTACCAGGTTTTGAGTTATCTCTGTCTATATGGTTTCCTCTATCAGGCATCTATGTGCACTTTGGCTTTTGTCCACTGAATGCCACTCCTTGCAATTAACAAGTGAATGCTCTTTGCAGCGGTATCCATACGTGTATTTGCTTGCAATATGATTCTTGTTTCATAAAAAAGGCAAAGTATGTCCCTCATTGCATGCAGCACATTACGTTCATATGCCAAAATTCTCAGTCTTTATCATTCCAAAGGTTTATTTAACATAAGCACAGCCCTGGAGAATGGCTTTATGGTGAAATGTTTTCCAATGCCAGGTACTCAGGTGTCGATTGCA
This sequence comes from Upupa epops, assembly GCA_013397515.1. Taxonomy (NCBI): domain Eukaryota; kingdom Metazoa; phylum Chordata; class Aves; order Bucerotiformes; family Upupidae; genus Upupa; species Upupa epops. The sequence goes on from VZRI01007143.1 coordinate 8,006, forward strand.
TTTTCTTTTGTACAGGGTACCTTACAATCGGGCTATCCTCTGTGAAAAGGAAAAAAGGGAATTACTTGCTGGAGACCATCAAGTCCATATTTGAGCAGTCAAGTTATGAGGAGCTCAAAGAAATTGCAGTGGTAGTGCAGCTGGCAGATTTTGACTCATCTTGGTGTGAAGGAGTGGCCCAGGATATTTCACAGAAGTTTGGACATCACATAATTGCAGGCAGATTAATAGTTATTCATGTTCCTGAGGAGTATTATCCCGTACTGGATGGCCTCAAGAGAAATTACAACGACCCAGAGGACCGTGTGAAGTTTCGATCCAAACAAAATGTAGATTATGCTTACCTTCTTAACTTTTGTGCTAATCTTTCTGACTATTACGTGATGCTAGAAGATGACGTCCGTTGCTCAAAGAATTTTTTGACTGCTGTTAAGAAAGTCATTACCTCACGAGAAGGATCGTATTGGGTGACTCTGGAATTCTCTAAACTGGGGTACATTGGAAAGCTTTACCATTCCCATGACCTCCCACGCCTGGCACATTTTTTGCTGATGTTCTACCAAGAAATGCCTTGTGATTGGCTACTCATCCACTTCCGTGGGCTATTAGCTCAAAAGGAAGTGATGCGTTTTAAGCCATCTCTGTTCCAACACATGGGATACTATTCGTCTTACAAAGGAGCTGAAAACAAGCTGAAGGATGATGATTTTGAAGAGGAATCCTTTGATATACCTGATAACCCACCTGCAAACTTGCACACCAACATGAATGTATTTGAAAACTATGAGGCAAGCAAGGCTTACAGCAATATTGATGAGTACTTCTGGGGCAAAGCTCCTTCTGCTGGAGACTTCTACGTGATTGTATTTGAAAAGCCCATTAAAATCAATAAAATTAAAGTTGTCACTGGAACTGAAGATCGGCAAAATGACATTCTGCATCACGGGGCCCTAGAAGTTGGAGAGAAGATTTTAGGTGGTAAAAAAGGGAGACAATGTACTACTTACTTGAGACTAGGAGAATTCAAAAATGGGAATTTTGAAATAACAGATGTAGAGCACAAAGTCCTATTTGATATTAACTGCATGAGAATACTTGTTACCAAAAGTCAAAAAGAATGGCTGATCATTAGGAGCATTAGCGTCTGGACTTCCCAAACACCAAATTAATGAAGCGAAGCCACCTGAGAAGGTACAATCAGCTGGGTCCCAACTGGGGCCATTCTCCAGAAAAACAGACATTTTCAGCTCTTCATTAGAGACAGAGAAAATATGAGAACATCACAAAACAAGCAAAGCAAATTATTTTTTACTAGTTTGGTCAGGCAATATATAAACATTTATTTGTTGAAAATTTTGAATTTTATAGGAAACTGGAAGTTCTCAAATCTCTCTTGAGATCTTGAAATCCTCTTTTGTTATCATTTCTCTATAAGAGATCAAGACTAAAGAGAACAAAACAAAACATCCTATAATTGCCAAGCGTTTTAAAGCTGTGACCAGTATGTTGTGAAAAGAAATGGGATTGCACCTTGCACTCGTATAAATTGAAAATGTCATGGCAGTATGTGTTTATACAATAGCTGGTGATGTGTTTCTTTTAAAGGCCATTGTGACAAGGAAATCTGCCATGAAATTGGCAGTTTTGTTCTGGGCACTGTAAGAAAATGGTGTGGCAACTTCTTTTTGAAAGGGAATGTATGTAAAAATATAAATTCGACATGACAACTATGTAAACATTGGATAATTGTATCTGTTATTCTGTCTCAGCAAATATCTTTAGTTGTTTTTCTTGGGTCCTTTCACTGATACGAGCACTACATGGGTTTGGTATTGTAAAAGTGGCCAACTTCCTCCCCCTGTCTGAATGAAATGCCTCACAGCCAGTGAAGATTCTGCTTGTGTACAGATGTTAGCAAAACCAAACACCTCAAGGGCAACACTGTTCTCTTAGGCATCTTAACAGATCTCATCTTCAACACTTTCTGTTATTTCATAATATACAGAACTCCCTCTGAGAAATGTGCACAGAGCTGAACAAGTAGCATGCTTTCTAAGAATTGTTAACATTTCTGTATCGTGTCCATACATGATACAAATGTAGGGTGTACCAAGTTTATCAATTGGAGATTAATGTAATCACCAGTCTTCCCTGGATGATCGCTAGGCCAATAATTCAGATGCTTCTGGTTATTCCATGTAAGCTTATTCTGTTTGGCTTTAGCCATTAAGCAGAAAAAATCCCTCAGTCATCATGACTACAGTGTCAGCTCTGAGCTGTGCATCCCACAGAGAGGCTGTGCAGCTACCTGGTTTTACGCTGCGTGCCTGTATTTGGATTAGCAGAATCTATGCGGTTTTCTCATCTAAGAAATTCTACAGACTCATTCAGTGGACTCACTAAGAAAGCCATGAGTATCATGTGTGACATAGATGAACGCTGTATTGTTAATCTCATTGATACGGTAACTATCTGCGTGCAGAGGTTTAACTGTAACCTGAAAGTTAAGGATTAAATTTCAAGACAGCCTGCTCCAAGAGTGAACTTCACTACTCAGTATATACAAACCTACAAGAGCTATTTCAGAAGGGGAAATTATAAAAAAAAATTATACAAAAACTAAATCAATCACCTTCATGTTCATAAATTTGTTGATCATTTCAAGAGCAGATTTCTCAAACCCCACAATACACAGATAAAGTATTTTTAAAAGTAAATTTTCCAAAACATATTTTTACATATTGCACAAAAGCATCCTCTTCTGCAAGAAATGGTCTGTTCTTTAACACACACCTAAATCCTTATTCTTTGTTATACATATCTTCAGTAACATAGATTAAAAGCAATGTAGGTGTTCAATCTGAAAAGGAAAATAACATCATTCGTTCATGTTTTCATTCACAATGAAATGAAATTTTTCATTTCATTCACAATTCAATGAAAACCATTGCCAAATTTTCAGAAAACCACTCATACATTCAATTATAACTGGTTTTCAGATAGATTTCAGAAAGATATATTTGAAGATATGTATATTTCTTCATGAGAGAAGTGATTGCCTTCTGAAAGGGAAATATTTAATCACACACGTGTCTATTCACTAATACTTCTTAAAGTTTGGATTTTCTTCTTCCACTGATAAAGCAAAGGATTAGCACAAACAAAGCTCCATTCATTGGTGTAATCAGTTCTTTCTGTTGGTGTGTATCGTGTGAATTCATTTCTGCAGTGAACAACAATATTTTCACTTTGAAAATACTACTCTGTGGTCTGTGCACTGATGGTTCTACTCTTCGCTAACATACACGTATTGTTCCTCCTGGCACTGCTGGGGTTCATCATTGTATAACGTTCTCAGGCCTTTTTTTTCCTTTCTTAACTGAAAGCCAGTTTGGTTTCTATTTTTCTTCACATAGTGTAATCTCTCTGACACATGGAATTCTTGGGAAGTAAAATGCTACTTACTGTGCAAGAAGAATTGAGCCCTTGGTTTAGTGCAGAACAAACAAACCCAAATAATTCTAGCGTATTTACAATGTGTACTGCTATACAGATAATTCACTAAGGTGCTATATGAATGTGTCCTTTTTAGGTGAATGTTCTAAAGTGACGCTCTGTTTTACTCTCTGCTCAGTATTCTCTTGTGTTAGACACTAATGTTTTTGCTTTTATAGGGGAAAATCAGAAACTTGTTTGCTATTGAATTATTAAATGTTTAACAGCAAACCGTATCACCTTAGAAAATATTTCATTGTGAAAAACTGTTAAAAACAGAACCCCCCCCATGGTTAACCATCTTAAAAACCACAGGTGCAATGAGTTTTCATTGTGAAACACGTCAGAGATCATGATGGAAATGATAGGTTTTGCTATTTTCATTTTATGTTGCCATTCTGTGAGGCTACATTTCAGTAAGTATTAAATTATGAGCAGTAATGCAGATCATGAATCACGAGCTCAAGCAGTATCATATCCTCAAACAGTACCATATAATGGTTTGGAAAACACAGGTGGAAGATACAGATGTATTATAATGAAAATAAATTAAGTGCTTTTGATGTCATATTCTGTATATAAAGACAAATGAAGTAATTCCACCACTCTACCAGGTTTTCATATAAAGTACAATGAGTGGCTTAGACCTTGTTCTCCTCCCTTTAGTCCTTGGAGATGAAAACTACACAATTTTTGCTCCTTTTATTTCAAACACGACTGAACTATATATCGTAAAAGACTGATAGTGTTTATTTTGTAAAATAATAACATTTTTATAGAAACAAATCTTTGTCTCATCTTTCCCTTTTAGTTTTATCTATCCTGGAAAGCTAAAATGGAAATAGTCTCCAAACAGATGTATTTTGGTGTCCCCAGACAGCATTTTGCACATTCTCATCTCTTTTACTCGCTTGGTTCCAGCCAATACATTGTGTGCCATGCATGCATTCATGGCCTTGAAGAGCACAATCATGTGCACTAAGGCTAGATTGCCAGGTCTGCTGTTAATGGAAAACAAGGGGAACGCATGTAGAGTGATCTCTCAGTCTACTGTACAGTGGTTGTCAAAGATTTGTTTCTTTCTACTGACTGTGGTGGGATGCTAGGAAAACAGTTTGAACATACATGTCCTTGATAATTCAAGATACAGGAGACCAGTTTCTTTTGCATGATAACATAATGCAGATACATATAGATAAAAACAAGTGATACTTCTAAACCTTTACCGATCATTTCCTATCTGTAGCATCAGTCCCCACAGCATCAATGTTAAATATCTTCCTCATAAATACTATCTTGCAGTTTCAATGAAAGCAATCTGTTCAGCTTTAAAATAAGGAATATGAATTTCTACCTTGAATCTAAAGCAGTATTAGTTACATGCTAGCTTAACAATGAAAATTAAGTATATAGAAAGATTAAGTACAATAACATTTCATAACTGTAGTTTGTTGTTATATTGACATAAAATTGAATGGACATTTGTGAAGATATAAGGTGGTTTTTCAGCCCCATTTCTAGATGTTTGTCAACTGTCCTACTACCTAGTAAAAATCCTCAAATTCCATTGCATCCTGACAGTTGTAAAAAGGTTCATAAAATTCCACATAGAACTTGAAAGAACTTTAAAATAGGGTTATACTGCTAATGAAACTTTTTGCCAGCCCTGTGCTGGCCTGATGTTAGTTTCACATTTAACGAGTAAGGCTGAACACCAAAAGCTGATGTTCATTTCTTCCGTTCAGCTGGTTAAATAGCTGCTTTCCCTCTTCAGTGCTATTTACTCATTAACACTGGTTTTGCTTTTGCCAGTTCAGGAAAACCTGCTGGGTGGCCACAGAAGTCTCAGGCTGTGAATTCTCAGTCTCAAAGGTACTTTATGAAATGTTCCCATTTCTTAGCAGATGCATACCAATTTCTAAACAGCCAGAATAAGCACAATGTTCAGTTTCTGGGGCTCTCCTTTGAGGGGGTTTTCTTCCAAGATAACTGGATTGAACAAAGACATTAAAAAAGATATTGCCAGGGAAAAAAACTCCACTAACTGCTATGCAGAAGACCTACTTTTAATTTTTTAGATGAAGATCAAAGGTTTCTCCATGGTCAGGCTTCATCTATCTTGATCAATTTAAATAGAAAGGATGATTGCAAGAAAAGGTTAAATAAATATATGTGTACATCTTTCTGCTGCCCATGGAGGTGGTCGAGTCACTGTCCCTGGAGGTGTTCAAGGTTAGTCTGGATGAAGTGCTGAGTGGCATGATCTAGATGTTAGATGTTAGGTTTACTTGGTTTAGTTGAATTTAGGTTGGACTGGATGATCTTTAAGGTCTTTTCCAACCTTATCATTACTGTGAGACTGTGATTGCACTTAACATCATTTAAAGGTGGTTGTTTTTCAGTGTATTATCATTCTGTTAAACCTTTCGCTGAGAAAGGAATCCCTCCATGGCTCCTAGGACAGCTCTTTTTTGCTGTCTTAATAAAAATAAGAGATTCAGCTTCTAAAAGTATTGCACACTCATCCTTGCTATAGTACCTGTAATATTTTTCAAAATAAATACAAGATATTAAAAGATCCACTGGCTTAATGCCATTCACTTCAAGCACAATACTATCCAGTTTCCTTTTAAATATGGATAACACACTTTGATTTGTTTAACTTAGGCCAAAAATGCCTACAACCCAAGAGGAAAAAGCACAATTTAAAGAAGGTTTCTCAACAAATTATTGTGAATCTTGCTTTCTTGGGTGTATGTTTGCCTTGTTCTGATAACCTGCACTTAGAGTTGCTGCTCAAACTGAAGTCTAGGGCTGCAGTTTAAAGCACTCTGGCTTTCTTTCTGTAGTATGTCTTGCATCACTAAGAGTAGAGATCTTAAGGCTTAAGTTAAATCATTACATGGACAACAGGTTCTAGTGAAAGTTGCTTGCTTTTTGCAGATGCTAGCTGGGATATTTCAGTTCATCTGCAATTTTAGAATCAAACCTAATTTTATATTTTAGTTTCCCCAGCAGATACAGGCATTCCCTTCCTCTTTTGTTAATTTCAATAGCGAATAACCGAACATTATCTTGAATAAATATTGCCAAACAACTCTCACCTCCATTCAGGAAATTGTGACTGTGTCTGTCATATATTTCTCAGAATTGCTTCCTTCATTTTGCCATGGCTCACTATGTTTAAATGCCACATCTGCTGAGAAGACAATAAGCATGCTATAATGAGACATCCATATAATGAGAGGGTGACAGAGCACTGGAAAGGGCTGCCCAGGGAGGTTGTGGAGCCTCCTTCTCATTTAAAACCAGCCTGGACATGTTCCTGCGTGACTTGATCTAGGTGATCCTGCTGTGGCAGGGGGATTGGGCTGGATGATCTTTCAAGGTCCCTTCCAATCCCTGACATTCTGTGGTCCTCTTAAGAGAGAAGTGTTCATTCTTTCTTTGTGATATAACTCTAAGTGTGCACTATGTAATTTTGTCAAGACTGTATGCACATCTTTTTACCTCTGTGAAAATCACAGCTGGAAGTTGTTCATGGAAGTACTTTGGTTTTTCATTTACAAAGTGAGCCAGGATTCTCTCTTCTACTAAACTAAATAATGTCTTTCAAGGAAGAAAAAAAGCCTAATACAGATCTTGTCTCAAGTGCTTGTCTGCTACCTTTCAAAGATGCAACTTCCTATTTATGTTTCCTCCCTCCTTTCCCTCAAAATTACATAGAAAAATCAACATGTCATCCTTCCTTCTGATAACAGCTCACTCCCATCTGCACACTTGTGTTTTTGTTTGGAAAGAAACTGTTCCATCTTGGGAATAAATGACACACAATACAGCCGGCTGACTTCTAAAGGTCCATTTTCTTTCAAGAATTCAAAATGAAATATGAAATATATTTCCTCAAAGCATGCTTGTGCTTCTCACACAAAAGCAAACCACAAAACAGTCAGGTGAGGCATTTTAGTAAGAGTGCATGTGTGTGTGTGTGTGTGTGTGTGTGTGTGTGTGTGTATACGTCAGTGCAGTAATAAGAGCTGCAAACCCCCACATCTATAGCTAACTCCTGCACCAAAGACTTCAAGCTCTCTGGCAAATGAGAGAAACCAGTTCTTCAGCAGAGCAGGGTGTCAGAAATAATTTGGACATTAACATTTCTACAGTTAATCACACTTCTGATACGAAACCAATTCCCTAGAATCCAATCTCTTGTGGGATATCTCTTGCCCTAGTTGTTGCATGTATTTTGTAAGCAGATGTTATTTTTCCTGAATATTTATTACAGTTTTTATATCTACCTTGACCATAAAATATTGATATAGTATTTTCTGTCTTATTCTATTTGAAATCAGTTGGTTTTTATTAGAAACTGAAGACACATGATTGGGTTTTTTTCAATAACTCTAGCATGAAGGTTTCTCTAACAAGGGATTAGGAGCCACTCGTATTCTCATATGAAAATGGATTCTGTCATTACACTTGCAGTCTATTTGAGAAAAGATGCTTAAGCCATAAAAGTATCCTTAAGAATTTGTCTTTTATAAAAAATTCTAGGATACCTTTGTTTCAAAACTCTCAGGAAAAAAACCCAAAAAGCATAACTGACACCACATTATGGGAAAAATTCCCTTGGACTCATTTCTTCTGCCAGCAGCAAATTATCACATTTCTCCAGGTCTGCTCTGTGAAATCCAGGTTCTTTGTATCACATATTTCCACCGCCTCCACAGAATTAAGTCAAATCCACATAAGGTTTGTATTCATCTAGGTCAATGAATGGATCTTTTATCATTTTTATGATTATTAAAGACTGAACAGCTATCTCCTCCTGTCCTAAAGTAAATATTGTCAAATTCTGGTCAATATTGTTTTGGTCATTAGTACCTAATGTCATTTCTACTTATTTATTTGCACAGACACAGGTTTTATGAGGAGTGGAGTGGGAAAAATTTGTGTATTACTACATCACATCTATTTCTCTTATCGCTGCCTTCTTCTCCAGATTTTGCTGCTGCTTTGTCCACCATAGGAGCACACAGTGGAAACAAATATAAACAGGAAGGCATTGTAACCAAAAGGTTTGTGGGAGAGGGGAGCACAAGAGAGAAAATTAGAAGCTGTCTTAGATATTTCAAGTTCAGTACAATGAAAGCTAAAGAACATTTTTCTCCTGCTGCCCTGCCTTTTCACTGTGACATTTCTTCCATTTCATGTGCCTCTGTGGATACGTGATCGAAAGCACACAGAGCTTAGCAGGAACTTTTCTATTAACTTCTCACAACTTTGCTGTGCCGCTTCAGCTATAAATCTTCTGTCATGTAAGCCAGATTGCTTTCTGGTCAAACTACACTGTGCTGTGCAGATGTACCTTCTAGCTACCTACATGGATTTAAATCTGGGATAAATTACTAACCCAGCAAGCATTTACACAGATGTTTAAATTAGAGAGGTGCCTAACCCTGCTGAGATTGGGTACTCGAGCCAAACCTGGCATGCTACATATCCTAGATTATCCTTGGGCATGCATTATAACACCATAGGGCTCCTGTTTACATCCAGCCAGACAACAGCTAGAGTGGTTTAAAGCCTTTCTTCCCTACACAAAACAACCCTTCTTTCCATGCTTTGTGGAGATACGACATTTTAGTATGGCAAATTTACGAATACAAAGGTAATGAAGATATTAAGTAAAGAAAAAAGAAGAGGAGGGAAAAAAAAATCTTTGAAGTTTTCCAAATTACCCATTAAAAACAGATTAGATCCAGTAACAAATTAGGAGGCCTTTCTCATTTTTCCCATTAAATGTAGCTTTCTTTTGGTTTGTGGGGAGTTATTTTCTCTCACATCTTTAATGGCAGAGGCAGCTACAACTGAAAAACAACAGCAAAACTTTCCCACCCTTATTTACCAGTTTGCATGGATTTGGAACTGTTTAATATTTACCCACATGGAAACATCTACCATATGGTGAGCATACTTGGTCAGACGCTCTGCTCCCAGTAGTCAGGATGTCTTGGAAAAATTCCTAGCTCTTAAAAAAAAAAAAAACCCACAAAGCTTTTTCTGTGCCAGGATATTTTGTGGGCCAGATGCTTATCTGAATTACACTGGTGTGAATAACTGCTTCCAATACTAGTGGAAAAACAAATTCTATACTTATTTTTATTCCTTCTAAATCTTAGAATCATTAAGGTTGAAAGAGACCTCCAAGGTCCTCAAGTCCAACCGTAAACCTGATGCTCACTCAACAATGCTTGCAACTGCCACACTTACAAGTTTTTTGAACACCTCCAGGGGCAATGTGTCCACCACTTCCCTTGGCAGCCTGTTCCAATACTTGACCACTCTTTCAGTGAATAATTTTTTTCTAATGTCCAATCTGAACCTCCCTGGCACAAATCGAGGCCATTTCCTCTCCTCTTATTGCTAGTCTTAGGAGAACAGATCAACTCTCATCTATATTACCTCCTTTCAGGCAGTTGTAAAGGGTGATAAGGTCTTCCCTTAACCTTTTCTCTAGACTAAACAACTCATTATAAGAACTTCTTTTCCAAGCTCTTCACTAGGTTTTTTTGCCCTTCTTTGGACAAGCTCCAGCAACTTAATGTACTTCTTGTATTGATGTGCCCAAAACTGAATACAACATTCAAGGTGAGGTCTCACTAGTGCTGAGTAGAACAATCACTTCTCCAGTCCTACTGGTTACACTATTTCTGATGCAAGCCAAGATGCCATTGTACCTCTTAGCCACCTGGGCACGCTGTTGTCTCATGTTCATCCGGCTGTTATTCAGCACCCCGGGTTCTTTTCCACTGAGCAGTTCTCCAGACACACTTTCCCAAGCCTGTAGATTTGCACGGAGGTTCTTGTGACCAAAGTATAGGACCTGGCACTTGCTCTTGTTAAACCTCATACAGTTGACTTCACCCCATCAGCCCAGCCTGTTCAGGCCCCTGTGCAGAGGTTTCCTACCCTAGACCACATTGACACACACCCCTGATTTGTTGTCAGCTGCAAACTTGCTGAGCATGCGCTTAGTCCCCTCATAGAGATCATTGATGAAGATGTTAAGACTGGCCCAAACACTGAGCCCTGGGAAACACCACTTATACTGGTTGCTGACTCAGTTTAACTCCATTCAACACAACCCTCTGAATTTGGCCATGCTGCCTGGTTTTTACCCAGTAAAGAGTCCCCCTGTCTAAGCCATAAGCTGACAGCTCTAGAAGAATGCTGTGTCAGACTGTGTTGAATGCTTTACTGAAGTCTACATCAACAACATCCACAGCCTTCCTCTCATCCACTAAGTGGGTCACCTGGTCATAGAAGGAGATCAGGTTGGTCAAGCAAAACCTGCCCTATCGTAAACCTGTACTGGCTGGCCCTGATCCCCTTTATTTTATTTTCTTCAATTTAACACTGTAATTTAATAGACCAAGATGATTAAAACAGCCTCAAAAGCCTCTTTAGTGGAAATGGATCTTTAGTTTAACTCAAGAGTAAGAAACCAAAAACTTAAATTCCCTTGTGTCTCAGAAAAGGAAATGCTAAAGCAGATTTCCCAGTAATATGAGCTTTTGGATCTCAGGAACTTAGAACTGAGCCTCCCTCCTGTTTCAGCTCAGTTTGAGCTGTAGAAAATCACTTTTTTCCCCCCCAAAACAGTCTTTATTATAAAGGATAGCATTAATAATTTCATAAATGGAGTGTACAACTACTAGGACTTCTATGAGAGCTTCCTTGCTTGTCCTGCCTTTCTGAAATGCTGCACGCAGTATCTTAACTGCCTTGATTTCACTCATGTCAGTAGACTCACTTTTCACGTTTAGGTTTTTAATGACATAAAATTCCGCAATCAGAAATGATTTCTGTTCTCCCTGTTTGTTTCAGTTCACTGAAGTTTTCAGACAAAAATGTGAGAGACACAGAGAAACAATTAGGAAAAATATTTATAGCCTACAGGAGAATTGTTCATTTTTTTATCCCTGTTGCTTGAAAACAGATCTTTTCTCCCATATGGCACCTCCGAACAGAGTTTTTGGCACTCAGACTGCTATTTGCAACATATTCCTAAGTGCTAATGCATCGGGTTTTTTCCCAACTTCAACTGTTTTTTTTTAGTTTTCTGTTGTCTCCGAGCAATCACTGTCTGGTGTGAATCCAAGGAGGTTTTGTGTTTGGTTTTCTTTAAGCTTTCTCAGCTGGATTGGAATTCAGATGAGGACATACTGGGGTTTTTCTTTTCTTGTTATTTTTTTTTTAATCAGAATTTGTAAGAAAGAGTTTAATCTGGTAAAAATGTATGTATATTTTTACTACTAGAAAAGACAAGTTATAGACAGAATCGGGACTAAATTGCCAATGCACTTTTCACATTATCCCAGTATCACAGTAATGATAAGGCTGGAAAAGACCTTAAAGATCATCCAGTCCAACCTAAAACCAACCAAGTAAACCTAAACATCTGACATGTAGCTCATGCCACTCAGCACTTCATCCAGCCTAACCTTAAACACCTCCAGAGACAGTGACCCAACCACCTCCGTGGGCAGCCCATTCCAACATCTGATCACTCTTTCAGTTAAAAACCTCTTCTTAATGTCATGTCTAAAACTTATGTGATGTAGCTTAAGACTGTGACCCCTTGTCCTGTCTCCAGTGTCCAGGGAGAAAAGACTGACACCTGCCTGACTACACCTTTTAGGTAGTTATAGACAGCGATAAGGTCACTCCTGAGCCTCCTCTTTTCCAGGCTAAACAGACCCAACTCCACCAGCCTCTCCTCGTAGGGCTTCCAGGCCCTTTACCAATTTAGTTGCTAATTTTCCTGAAAGGCATTATTCCTTTGGAATGTCCTGCCATGCTTTGGTAACGAGCATGTGTGGTGTCACACTGGATTTCATCTGAACAGGTAAAGCAGAAAAATTACATTAGCTTAAACAATTTCACAAGCTCAAAGGTGAATTCATTCAAGCTCAATTCCACAGCAAAGAGCAATTAACCAGATGTAAGAAAAGGACAGTTACCAAGTGAAGGGTGACTCAGATAGTTCCAGTGCTCCCAAAATATTGTTGAATTTAAAGCACTTCAAATTTAATCTCAAATGCAGTGAAGTTTGAAGGAGTCCATGCCTTCAATTCGACAGGCTTTGATCACATCCTAATTTGGAAATGAATCATTAAACTAGTCTTAATGATAGCACTTTGAGGCTATTATCCATAAAACTGAAACATCACTGGAACTGCTATTTCTTAAGCAAAACTATTCAGAGTCAAGCAAATTTTATTAAAATAATGTACTATAATTTACCTAAGATGCAACTAAGGATTTTGTGGTCCTGCCCCACTTCTGTTTCTGCCTTTTCACCACCTCCCTGCACTGTGTTGGTACACAAACACCATGAATCAGACAGTGAAGCAAATAAAGGGATAAACCAGAAATTTTACTGTTTGCCTATATCTGCATTTTTTCTGGCATAGCTGAGGGATTGGAGCTAATGTGATTCAGTCAGACGGAAGGAAGACACTGTGTAGATAATGATTAAGAACTTGTCTGTGGTCCCTGAGATATTCACAATCCCTTCCCTTTATTGACTACATTGGCATCTGTAATCATATTTTTACTGACTGAGATCTAAAGACATAAATCAGTAGAGAGAGAGAAAAAAAGAGTTAATCCAAGCAGATGAAATAATGTAGGAAAAACTAAGAATTATCTAGACCATGAAGTAAAACTATATCACTGTTTGCTTACAAAACTTCTGCTTTGATTTCTCTTCTAGAATTTTGCATAAAATGTAATCTTGTGGCTGTTTTAGGTTATCTAAAGAGCAATTGCTGTAAATTTTCATTTCATTCATGCCTTCTCCTACATTTTTGCTAACTGTTGTTATAGACAAGTCTTTTCCACATTGTAAAATCATGCTGGTTTGAGAACTTCAGTTTAACATGCATGCGTTAAGGCTTAATTAAATACCAGTTATGAATTTTAACTTTTCAGAGGCAAAGAGGTGAAAGCTATCACTATCAGACTGGTAAATACAAGTAAGTGTAAAACAGGACCTTTATGATTGACTGAAGAAAATTAAAACCAGAAAAACTGAGAATCATATTCTTATATTAAAAAGAAATCTTCAAAGTAATGTTTATAAGTGTAGAAATTCTTTTCCAAACTTGATGCATCTGTTTAATATGTACTGAATTTGTAAATAAATGATCATAGAAATAAAGAACCATAGAATCATAGAATCATTAGGGATTGGAAGGGACCTCAAAAGATCATCTAGTTCAATCCCCTGCCATAACAGGATCACCTAGACCAAGTCACACAGGAACACATCCAGGCAGATCTTGAACATCTCCAGAGAAGGAGGCTCCACAACCCCCTGGTCAGCCTGTTCCAATGCTCTGTTACCCTCACTGTGAAGAAGTTCCTTCTAAGATTTATATGGAACCTCCCCTGTTCCAGCTTGCACCCATTGCCCCTTGTTCTATCATCAGATGACCTTGAGAAGAGCCTGGNAGGGCTAGAAGAACCTCCCTCGATCTGCTAACCACCCCCTTTCTGATGCACCCCAGGATGCTGTTGGCTCTCTTGGCCACAAGAGCACACTGCTGGCTCATAGCCATCCTGCCACCCACTAGGACCCACAGGTTTCTTTCTCTTACACTGCTCGCCAATAGGTCAATCCCCAACCTATACTGGTCCCTGGGTTTTTTTTTCCCAGACTCTACACTTACTCTTGTTTTACTTCATGACATATCCTTGCTGCTAAAGGGTGTGAGAATGCAGAAAATGGGCACAGACACTACTGCGGGACCTTGCAGTCCCAGTTTCTGTGTTACTTCCCACCAGTGTGTGAAGGCTTCTGCCTCACACAAGGCACTCAAGAGTATAAGCAAAAGACGATTGTGAAGGCAGATTTCATTGCTACTGAACATGTTTCATAGAAGATGCAGCATCACTGCAGTGTGGAAGGAATGTCATGAGGAAAAAGCGAGTGGCATGCTTTTTCAGCATAGCTATAAAACTAGGAATAGGAAGCAGAAGACTAATTGAATTAATTCTTTTTCCATTTTCTAACCACTACCCACAGTTATTTGTTTTAAGATCAGAAAGGATATTTGATTTTTCATAGTTCTGTAAAGTAACCTCAATTTTCTGTTGGTAAGATAAACAGAATCTTTCAGCTTTATATTCAATATCAGGAAAACTGTGTTGTAAGATGGGCAAGAGATCATAAGTCTGGAAATGATAGAACTACCTCAATCCTTTCCATTTCATAGAGGACTGGACACAAAATTTATGACCTTTAGTAAAGCAATTAAAAAAAAATGATGAGGGTGGGAAAAAGGCTTCTAGTGCAGCAAAGCCCACTGGGAGGCAAGCAGAGACTGAGAGATGTCAGAAGGCACAGCACAGATCAATATAGATGGATTCAGAAAGGTAGCAGAGAAAAGAGAAAAGATGAAGAATGTGAGCTGATAAAATTTACACTCACATGAATAATTTTCTCTGAGCTGTCACTTAAAGAAGCCAACAATTCAGACAGAATGATATTTCATGTTTGTTCTTTTTGGTTTGGTTTTTGCTTTTTTTTATGTAGTGCTTGAATAAAAAATAATGAAGTCCAATGGGACCTGTGAAATTAGGTTTGGAGATATCAAATCTCCTCTGGCTTTGCATTGAATTTAAGTCTGAAGGCTGGATTTTTAGTTAAATGCATCTTGAGAGGCCTAAAGCTGAGTTTAATTCAGCATAAGTTTTCAAATTAACTTAGTCTATGTAAGTGGTATCTGAGTTCTCAATATCTTTTATTACATAGCCTCATTTATTTAAATTAAGAATTTTAAAAAAATTTCTGTTAAAGACTAAAATTATCAGATCTGTTTCTGTTAAAGATTAATGTTATCTACTCAAAATATATCTATAATTCTGCTTGTCATACATTACAAGAAAGAAAGTCAAAGAAAAGAGAGTGGGGGGAAAAAAAACCATGAAAAATAACCTAACATATTAATTTTCAAATGAATTTTACTTGATTCTGATAGATAAATAGGAAAATTTTGTAATGGTTACTGGACAGGATTCATCTACACGTGCAAATATTATTTGGTATTAGAGACATCTGAAATCCAGGGTTTATAAATAGGGTATGGGATCTCAGTAATAAAAACCTTCACTAGTGTCAGCTTGTGGGAGATTATAGCTATTATGCTTCATGATAAAAATATGCAGTAAAACGATACTAAAAACTGAGGCATCTGGTTGAAGATAATCAGTGCAGGAGGATCTATAGTCAGTAGAGAGAGAGATTGTTCCCAGAGCATTGTTGCATTCTAGGCTACATACCAAAATGAGATGGCAGCTTCTCAGGACACTGCTCTTGCATGAGCCTGTAATGACACCTAGCTGACTTGCTTAGACGAGACTTCCAGTGTTGAGTGGACTGAGTGACACATATCCTATAGCTTCGTATGTTAGCTCAATATCCCGGCACATCTCTGCACCAGAGGGTACTCAATAGGATGTTTTACACTGAAGATGCTTGTCTTTTTATACTTTTCCAGGAAAAAGAGCAATACTTACCAACAGTCTGCTGTTTTACTAACTTCAGTTCATTGTACAAAAGCTTGATAATGACTTTGAAAGGCTGCCCATTCCATTCCAACAACTTGTGCCTGCCTTTTATTTCGCAGGCACTGATGTTTTGCTCTAATCATTTCAATCTATCTATCTGCAAGGGACAGCAAGTTGGTTAATTAATGCTCTATGTTCATAAATTCAGTTTTCTTTGTAATTTCCCTCCTTGTTTAAGAATTGTCTAAAATACTAAAGAAGGAAACAAAGCTGCAATCTTCTGACAAATTAAGCACACAGATTTTAAACAACTTACAGCTTTATTGAGTTACTCATACTCACCAGTAGTAAAATCTGTGAGTCAGAGGTCTATGTAGTTAGTGTGAAAAGCAAGTTGGTGAGCGGTTAAAAGCTTGATTACAAGATGGTTAAGCTACCAGAGAAAACCAGTGTCTGATTCAAGCAGTGAGACCTTGTCAATAACAACATCTGACCCTTCTTCACAGTTCACATACAGCTGCCTTGCTCAAGCCCTCATTAGCCTTGCCCAGTGCTCTTTACAGATTGTTTCCTGAGGTCTGCAGTGTTGAACAGGGAGGGAAAATCTTCATGATTTTGTGTGAACGTTCAGCTTGCTTTCTTTGCATTTGTGGTTTACAGTGCAGTTTTTCACATTTCTTATTTGGAATAAGGCTACCACCTTCTGGCCACAAGCGTTTTTGTTCAATTACCTAAAAGGCATGCTTTTGCTTCTGTTCAGTGGCACTTACTCCTTTCTTAAAGATTAAAATCACCAAATTTCATGTCTTTCCTGACATTTCATACCATTCTGGGCATGTAGATGGTATGCTCTTTTTTCTTTCAATGCTCTTTTTAATTTCTCAAGGTCATCCAGTGATAGAGCAAGGGGCAATGCGTACAAACTGGAACAGAGGAGGTTCCATCTAAATATCAGAAGGAACTTCTTCACTGTGAGGGTGATGGAGCATTGGAACAGGCTGCCCAGGGGGGTTGTGGAGTCTCCTCTGGAGACATTCAAGACCCACCTGTATGTGTTCCTGTGCAACTTGGTCTAGGTGACCCTGTTGCGGCACGACTAGATGATCTTTCGAGGTCCCTTCCGATCCCTAAGGATTCTATGATTCTAATATATGTAACAATAAAGGCCACAGGATTGAGGCAAACATTATTCAGGAAGCCAGCTGTTCTTACTCTAGCATATGGTTTTATTGATGCAGATACATTTCCACAGTATTAGGCAGGAACGGTCTCCAGGACCTTATGCTTTCCTACAGAGAAATGTCAAAAAATGCTCTTATTTTTTTAAGTAGCTCGAGAACAACATAGTTTTCCTACTCAAGACTGTAAGCTCAGGTTCTGCACCACACCTGCACGCTTTCTGCCTTGCAGCAGCAGTAAGGAATGACCAAATTATTCCTCTTCAGCATTCGTTTCCTACCAGTGTGTGAAGCAGAGAAGAGGGAGGAAAGAGGTGAAGCTTCTTTTAGGACTAGGAAAGTCCCCCCACAGAGAAAAGGAACACATGCAGAAAGTCGTGTAAGTGCCAAGAGTGAGCTGACATTGGTTGAGTCAGGATAAACTCAGCAGTGACTCTTCTTTTTCCTCAACCAACGCAATCACACAACTTACTCCTTAAACAATCAGGTCCATGAAATACCAGTGATCCTTTCCACATTCAGTTCATCCACCCAGTAAAATAGAAGCAATGCCCATAAACACTACATATATTATCTTCATAGCTAATGGACCAACCTTCCTCGCCTGCCACCAGCCTACTGATGCCATTCTCCTTGGACTTATCCCAACTTCCTGCTGCCACACCTGATTCTTCCTGCCTCACTCTTCAGAACACTGCCATTTATCACAAAACTGAATTTGCTTCTGCAGAAAAACTGGAATCAGCTCCGATTTGAGCCTGAAACTTTTCACACTGTGTGTGGAAAGCATTTCATTTTCAATTCTAGCCATAAGGTATTTTACATAGAAAAAACCATACTGGATACAAAGGTTGATATTTAATTTGTTAGAGAAAAGCATAATAAACAAATAGGTACAAATTAACACTTGACAAATTCTAACTTGTACTGTTTCTGTCTAATTTTCAGCAGGTAGGGAAATTAGTTTGTAGAAAAGACAATCAAAGGTGGGAGTGAGACTATTGTTCTTTTTGAAGTTTTCAAAAGGAGACCAGAAAATTAACATCAGCCCTTATTAAATTCTCATCTCCCTTGCAGAGGAAGCAGAATCAATGATTCAAAGTTTCATTCTTCACATATGAATTACGATTCCCTAAATTCTATCTGCTGACATCCACTATCAGCACACCACTGATAAAAGAATTATCGGAGAACTAATGTAGACATCTGAGTGGCAAACTTCAGACCTTTGCCTGCTACCCAGTTTTAAAAGAATATACTGAAAGGCATAAATAGAAAGAAAATGATATCAGCTGCTGTACACTGCCACGGAAATACATGTGATGTGGGGCTTTTTTCTCTAAACGTGGTGTTCAGTTCGGGCTGCCATACACAGAGACAGATATGAGCAAGGGCAAAGGCCCTACGGAATTTGCTTCAGAAGATAAGAAAGACTGAGACTACTCAGACCAGGCAGCAGATAGCTAGAAGTGACATTAGCTAGTAAAATAAGATTTTATAACATTTACTGAAGTCATACAACCAACTAGTAAATCCAAAACATGCGAATGAATTGCTGGTATTTGTAGTGGGTTTTCTTCGATGCCATTGGTAGACTGCTAGCTGTGTTTACTAATTTTATCCCCTCAAGCAGGAGAAAACTATCTTTGGCAAAAATAGAATAAATAAGTGCACCTTCTTTGTAGTGAAAAGGAAGATCACAGACTAATCCTGCAAATAAAGGCTCAGGAATTTTTCATATTTCTTCTAAAATTAATTTTTATTGCATTAAAGACTGTTTGTGAAACTGTTTCTGATGTTATATCTAGTCCAAATACTTTGGAAAGCTTCAGTCATATGCAACAGTAATGTGCTGTATTGGCTCTGGCTGGGATAGAATTATCCTCGCTCATTACAGCCTCATGCAGTGTTGTTCAGAGCTGTGATCAAAACAATACTGGTAACGTACTGGTGGTGTAGCTATTGCACAACATCTGCCCAGCACCTAAACTTCTGTTTCTCAGTCTGACCCTCACTGAACAGATCAGAGAAGCATAATAGGTGGAAAAGGGATACAACCAGGTAGATGACTAGAGCCAGCCAAAGAGATATGCCATGCCAGTGCAGTGTTATAATAACAATACAGTGTTATGGTCAGGAATAAAAAGAGAAGAGAAAGAGTTTAACCATTTTTCTCCTCAGGAATTCTCNGACTAGGAAAGTCCCCCCACAGAGAAAAGGAACACATGCAGAAAGTCGTGTAAGTGCCAAGAGTGAGGTGACCTTGGTTGAGTCAGGATAAACTCAGCAGTGACTCTTCTTTTTCCTCAACCAACGCAATCACACAACTTACTCCTTAAACAATCAGGTCCATGAAATACCAGTGATCCTTTCCACATTCAGTTCATCCACCCAGTAAAATAGAAGCAATGCCCATAAACACTACATATATTATCTTCATAGCTAATGGACCAACCTTCCTCGCCTGCCACCAGCCTACTGATGCCATTCTCCTTGGACTTATCCCAACTTCCTGCTGCCACACCTGATTCTTCCTGCCTCACTCTTCAGAACACTGCCATTTATCACAAAACTGAATTTGCTTCTGCAGAAAAACTGGAACCAGCTCCGATTTGAGCCTGAAACTTTTCACACTGTGTGTGGAAAGCATTTCATTTTCAATTCTAGCCATAAGGTATTTTACATAGAAAAAACCATACTGGATACAAAGGTTGATATTTAATTTGTTAGAGAAAAGCATAATAAACAAATAGGTACAAATTAACACTTGACAAATTCTAACTTGTACTGTTTCTGTCTAATTTTCAGCAGGTAGGGAAATTAGTTTGTAGAAAAGACAATCAAAGGTGGGAGTGAGACTATTGTTCTTTTTGAAGTTTTCAAAAGGAGACCAGAAAATTAACATCAGCCCTTATTAAATTCTCATCTCCCTTGCAGAGGAAGCAGAATCAATGATTCAAAGTTTCATTCTTCACATATGAGTTATGATTCCCTAAATTCTATCTGCTGACATCCACTATCAGCACACCACTGATAAAAGAATTATCGGAGAACCAACGCACACGTCTGAGTGGCAAACTTCAGACCTTTGCCTACTACCCAGTTTTAAAAGAATATACTGAAAGGCGTAAATAGAAAGAAAATGACATCAGCTGCTGTACACTGCCACGGAAATACATGTGATGTGGGGCTTTTTTCTCTAAACGTGGTGTTCAGTTCGGGCTGCCATACACAGAGACAGATATGAGCAAGGGCAAAGGCCCTACGGAATTTGCTTCAGAAGATAAGAAAGACTGAGACTACTCAGACCAGGCAGCAGATAGCTAGAAGTGACATTAGCTAGTAAAATAAGATTTTATAACATTTACTGAAGTCATACAACCAACTAGTAAATCCAAAACATGCGAATGAATTGCTGGTATTTGTAGTGGGTTTTCTTCGATGCCATTGGTAGACTGCTAGCTGTGTTTACTAATTTTATCCCCTCAAGCAGGAGAAAACTATCTTTGGCAAAAATAGAATAAATAAGTGCACCTTCTTTGTAGTGAAAAGGAAGATCACAGACTAATCCTGCAAATAAAGGCTCAGGAATTTTTCATATTTCTTCTAAAATTAATTTTTATTGCATTAAAGACTGTTTGTGAAACTGTTTCTGATGTTATATCTAGTCCAAATACTTTGGAAAGCTTCAGTCATATGCAACAGTAATGTGCTGTATTGGCTCTGGCTGGGATAGAATTATCCTCGCTCATTACAGCCTCATGCAGTGTTGTTCAGAGCTGTGATCAAAACAATACTGGTAACGTACTGGTGGTGTAGCTATTGCACAACATCTGCCCAGCACCTAAACTTCTGTTTCTCAGTCTGACCCTCACTGAACAGATCAGAGAAGCATAATAGGTGGAAAAGGGATACAACCAGGTAGATGACTAGAGCCAGCCAAAGAGATATGCCNTTCTCCTCAGGAATTCTCTGGGCATTAGTCTATCTGTGAGAGGCATTAAGTGCAATGTCTTTGCATCACTGGTTTTTCTTTATCTCCTACCTCATTCATCACACTAATTTTTTATTATTATGTTGATGCCTGGGTTTTCTTGCTTTTGTTCTTCCTTCCCTCTTCCCTGTTCCACTGCAGGGGGCAATGAGTGAATGGCTGTGTGCTGTCTGCCAGCATTAAATCACAATGTATGGAGTGAGCTGAAAAGCCCGTACTATAATTTTATATGTATTATGGGAAGTTCTTCACTGTGAGAGTGGTGAGAGCCTGGAATGGGTTGCCCAGGGAGGTGGTTGGGGCCCCGTCCCTGAGGCTTTGGCCAGCCTGCTCTAGGGTGGGGTGTCCCTGCCCATGGTAGGAGGGTTGGAACTGGATGATCCTGTGGTCCCTTCCAACCCTGACTGATTCTATAACTTCTTCCCAGGGAGGCTGATGGGATGCTGGAGGGAGCTTCCTGGCATGCTTGTGGGCTCTTCTTTTCTGGAGAGATTTTAAACTCAACTGGACCTGGTCTAGGTGACCCNGAATGATCATGCAATCACAGAATTGCCTAGATTGGGAAAGACCTCTGAGACCATAGAGCCCAGTTGTTAGCCTAACAACTTGATTAAACCAGATCCCTCAGCACCATGGCTACATGACTCAAATACCCACAGACATGGGACTCCACCACCTTCCTGGGAAAGCTGCTCCAGAGCCTGATCACCCTTTTGTAAAGAAACATTTCCTCATGTCTGGTCTAAACTTCCCTCAGCCAAACTGAAGACCATTTCCTCTTGATCTGTCACTTTTTACTTGATTGAACAGACCGACCTCTACCTCACTACAACAGTAATAAGTTCTTCCCTCAGCCTCCTTCTCTCCAGACTAAACAACCCAAGGTCTCTCAGACCCTTCAGCAGCTTTGCTGCCCTCCTTTGGACACACTCCAGTACTTCAGTGTCCTTGTAGTGAGGGACCTGAAACTGAACGTGATACTCAAGATGTAGCCTCACCAGTGCTGAGTACAGTAGCAAAATTACTTCTCTGGACTTATTAGTGACACTATTCCTGTCCAGGATGCCATTGGCCCACTTGACCACCTGAACACACTGCTGACTCATGTTCAGCTGCTTAGAAATCAATACTCCCAGGTCATTCTCTCTTGAGCAGCTTTCCACCCACTCCTCTCCAAGCTTGTATTACTGATGGGGATTGTTGTGACCAAATGATGACAGTTTTCTCTAAAGATTCATATAATTATGCTTATAAAACAAAAATTAAAGCCACTCTGCTTAAAAATATCTAAAAAGGATTGACATTACGAGACACAACTTGTGATATTTATTACCATGCGACTCAAAAGGAATGAATAGTTGCTACAATACTGGCAATATTCTGAATAACAAAGCTGTTCGATATTATAGATGGATTTATTGCTTTCGTAAACATCAGTGGAATTAAAATTTAACAGTCTTCTAAGTTATTTTATCTGCACTCTTCACTGAATGAAGGTTTACCATTTTCTCTTCACCAGTAAAGCTTAAACTCAATCCTTTTTCCCAGTGGAATTGTCCCTGTCCCATGTGCTTAGGTGCACTGTGACAATGCTACTTGCTTTATATACTACAGTTAAACTAGATATTTGCTTCGAAATCTAAGTGAAATTGTAGCAAATAAATGTAAAAGAACACTTTCAGCCTACAAGAGATGGAGGTTTTACAGAAACAAAGGCCTATTTTTTAAAAAGTTAAATCTGATATTGAGGAAAATTTAACAGCCAACTTCTGCCCTTGCCAAGGGCAACACCCAAGCCCAAAAGCAGGCTGAGTGCAGTTACAGGTGTTGTCATCCTGCATAGAGGAAAATAATAAGGAAGAGAAACAGATCTTATCCTAGCTTGAACATGTGGCAGCTTTTATGAACATACACTACATTAATCATTTTCCTTATCCCACTGTTGATGTCTCTTCCTCCCTGACACACTGGAAGGGATCAGTAGCTCTATGCCATCAAAGGCCCTCTTCTGCCTTATCTCTAGCTTTCTAGAAACCTGAGAGGATTCTTCTGCTGAGTACTGGTGGGGTAGTTACAAAGCCAAAGCCACATTTATATCCATTTTGTGCTATTACAAGTCATTTTGCCATCAAAAAGGAAGTGTGGAAGCAGCACTGTTTGAAGGGCAAGGAGAGCACTTCCTGGAGCAGAGGGTTGTGTTACTCTCTTCTCCCATGCAGCAAGTGACAGGACAAGAGGAAACAGACTCGAGATTCACCAGGGGAGACTTAGGTTGGGAATTCTGAAAACTTCTTCCCCAAAATGGTTATCAAGCCCTGGAACAGTCTGCTCCAGTGGTGCTGTCCCATCCCTGGAGGGATTGAAAAGAAGTGGAGATGTGATGCTGAGACAGAGTTTAGTGATGACCTGGCATTTCTGAGTTAATAGTTAGACTTGATGGTCCTTTCCAAACTAAATGATCCTGTGCCAGTTGGTTGTCCTTGTCACACTCTTGTGGAGCAGCTGATCTTGCCAAAACTCCAACAGAAAGTGGTAGACATGCTCACGAACAGACTGATACTCAGACTGTGACTGTATTACCTAAGTCAACAAGATTTAATTACCCTGGTAGGATTTTGCTGACTTGCTGGTGTCCAAGAATGCAAAAGGTGCCTGCTCAGGTCTCTCTGCAGCCAGTTCCTCAACACTGGGTGGTACCAGACCTCAGTTCCCCAAATTTCGACATCTGGGATGCCCTAACCTTTAGCTTGGGAGCCTAGCAGCTGACAAAAAAATAAGTGAAGATGCTGAGAATCCTGGAAAGCAGCTCCAGAATAGAATACTTAGTTCTAAAAGAGAACAAACACGAACATACTTCTTTGGGGGAATTTTTTCCTATATTTGTCTATTCAGATTTTTTTTTAGTAGATATATATTTTATTTCTAACTTCTCATATCCACAATACTTAACTATATGTTGGTGACAACGTATGAAGTACATGCTGATCACAAAGAGGGGTATAAGAGTGGAACAAAACCTTAATAGCAAAAAGGAAGTAATCTTTTTTGAAAAAGAAAAGAAAAATCAAGCTCCACCTAAAATATCCAGCAATAGGCAATAATCTATAAACTATTTGGGCAATTTTGCTTGATATTTAGCAAAATATTTTAAAATATTTAATATTATATATAAATATATATATAAATTCTATCTTGTCCTCCAGAGAAGATACAGTAAGAAATACTGAAGTGTTTACCCAGCCTTAAAAACATACTTCAGCCCCTATAAATTAAGCAACTGAAGCAAAAACTCTATGTATCACAGAAACACAGAATATTAGACACCTCGAAAGATCATCTAGTCCAATCCCCCTGTCAGAGCAGGATCCCCTAGGGCTCAGGTTTTAAAAAGAGTTGATAAGCTAAAGCCTTAAGGGCCCTTTGAAGCCAACTAGTTAGGAAACTCAAGCTTCTCCCTAGGTATGAGCAGGTCACCAGCTCACAAGGGTTGCTTTTCTCCGTACATCCACCAGGTGGCGGTATAGGGCAAAAAACCCAAGCCCTCGTGAAGATGCTGTTCCACTCCCTGCCTGACATGCAAGGAAATTCGTCCTTAGCAAAGTGACTTCCCTTCTAATCTCATCATCTTTCTGGTGTTAGATATCTTTATTCTCAAAAGTCTGATTACAGTAGATATTGTCATTTGATCCAATATTTTAACGTATTTCTAGCCCACATCATTAGTGATTTCTAACCCCACTGTTTTCATCTATTTCTTCATAGCAGGGCTGTGTTTTGCTCACTGTTTCACTTGTAACAGTGGTGCACCTTTTGACAGATTAAGGTGCTGGGGACTCCAAAACAAGTACTTTAACCATATTTAGATGTCATGGTACAAACCCTGATGGCTTGAATGCTTTGACATCAGCTCAAGGGAAGATTTAACGTACAGCAGTTGATGAGCCTAGGATTCAGTGCAGAAAGATTCCCACTGATTCTGCAAGCATTACATCAGCTGACAGGTGAGAGTGAACATAAAGCCACACCAGTACCTTCTAGAACAGAGTAACTTGGCAAAAACTAAACTGTGAAGCTCTGACATGGTATGGCTTTTCCTTGCAAGACCATGTGTATTAGTGACAGGAGGTGGTATGATTGATGCTTCAAGCTTTAATCTGAGTAGTTAATAATGTTACACTATATACTATTGTGATACAGAATGAGAATCTATATACATAGAGACATCTAAATGCTTACAAGTAAGGCTTCCAGCTAAGAAGTTTGTAATCTTGTCTGAAAATGCAGTGATTTCTCTACTATTGGGAAAGTATTGTTTCATCATCTGAACTGAATAGAAGCTGCATATTACTGGTTTTAACAAAGGACAAACTTAAAAGGCAAAATATAATGCTGTTGTCTGTGCTTTATTCACTTCATTGTTTCTTCAGGCAATGTCTTGATATGCATTCATAAGTAAAAAGGTCCAACTTGCTAATCCTTAAGTTCCAGAGGCTGAGCTTGGGGCCCCTGGGAATATGACGTTTAACACAAGTCCTGACACTCCACCCTAAGCTGTGTGGATGTGAAAAGTAGGCTTCAAGCCTGGAGCAGGGCTGTTTTCTAATTATCCTCTCTTATGTGAGCGTCAAACTCTCAGAAGTTAAGCATAATTAAAACAGATATTGGTCCTGAACATGAAGCAGCCCAAACTCCCAGCTTTGTCATCCATACACTGCCAAATTACTTTCTGGCATGCTGACTGCTGCCTCTACAGTTACCTGCTCACTGATAACACGGATCATCCTAAAAGCATTGATCATAAACATCAGCTCTTCATTTGGTCCCTTTAGTCAGGGTTATAAACTTGATACGGCATGGGAACACACTAAACTACCATGTCCTCCACAAGAGCTTCATTTACTGCCAGTAATCTCTGTAAGTTCACACTAGGAACTAATCTACCTCAAATAAGACTGATGGTAAAAAGAAAATGCGTGGTTTTGCCTATTAAAACCAAGTTTTCCCTAGGAGTTGGGAAATCTATGGAGCACAAGAGTCATGGAAACCTTTTTAATTTATTTGTAGCTATTTTTACTTGTACAAATGGGGCTGGAACACTGTGACAGCAGGGAATTTGGTCAAAAGTACAGCAGTTTATGATTTATGTGCTGCCTCAGTAAATCATAGAATCATTAGGGATTGGAAGGGATCTCGAAAGATCATCTAGTCCAATCCCCCTGCCACAACAGGATC
>VZRI01007143.1:35957-95874 GCA_013397515.1 Upupa epops
GAGGCCTCACAAGGGCCAAGTGCAAGGGCACCATAACTTTCCTTCTCCTGCTGACCACACTATTCCTGATCCAGGCCAGGATCCTGTTTGCCTTCTTGGCCACCTGGGCACCCTACTGGCTCCAATAAAGCCAGCTGTCACCCATTACCCCCCTCGGTCCTTTTCTTCTGGGCAGCTTTTGAGCATCTTATCCCCCAGCCTGTAGCAGTGCCTGGGGTTGTTGTAATGCAGGACCCTGCACTCAAAAGTGACACATAAAAGTAAGCTTGATCTCTATGTCTCTGTATCATAGCAGTTTCACACAACTTATCCTTGATAAAAAGAATTTAATCTTCCATCGTTTTTCCATGCTCCAATTTTTTTCAACACTTTTCTCTGTCAATTATTTTGATGCTTTCATTAGTGGCAGCTACCTAACACTTCCATAACTACATGCTAGTGTGGTCTATCAGAGCTGAGAATCTAATCTGTAATTCAATAAATATAAACTTATTGCTAAAATGTCTTTTGTGTCCATTTTATCTCAAGTTTTCTTTCACTTCCCTTTTAATGTGCAAGATATTTCCTTAATCTGTGATAGTTTTCTCAATGAATATCTCATGTGGCACTGGAAAAGTATTTTATGACTCCAGGTATTAGCACTCCAGAAATTGGCTTAATAAGGTGCTGCACGCCTTTCACCTTTGTTTCAGGAGAACTAGTTCTCCTGCTTACTTGTGCTTTTTGTCTTGATCATTGTGTAGGGAGACACTTCTGTGGCTCCTTACAGGCTCACCCAGTGTCTCTCTGTTCATTAGGCATAGAGGAAGTCTGCATAACCCGCATAGACCTTCGACTTCCAGATGATTACAGCGACATGAGATGAATTCCACTTGAAAAGACTGAAATACTTGCCTTTCTAAAATTGTGAAGGATTTCACTCAGTGACCTAGGTTTTGTCTTCTACTCTTCCTGTCTTTTGTGTTACTTCACATCAGATTTCATTGCATTTCAACTTTGCAGTAGTGCTACTTATACAATTCATGCAACAACCAGGAGGCTTTTAAGGAATTACAGAAGAAACTCCGTTTTCCTGAGCTGTACTTGTTCTGCACTTTAGAATGGCTCAGATTTCTAGAGACTAGTTAAAAACAATAAATGCAGTAGGATACCTGTGTATCAGTTACTCTTATGAAAAAAAACAAACCAGCTTGTGGAATTCCAGCTTCAAAGGGAAATTGAAACACTAGTTCTCACAAGTTTGATTTCTGTAATCCCAAGAGGACAGGTAAGAGCCTGCTGTTTCTTATTCTTGGAAGAAAGCAGACATAAGCTTGTTGTACTCAGAAAGGAAGTGACTTTAAAAGATGGCAATGTCTTTTGAAAGGATATCGTGCTATGTGGAGAGCAACATAATACATCTCTCTGTTCCTGGTTTCTTCATTTAGCTCTAATAACAACCATTTACTCCATCTTTTGTTTGAGTCACCTATGCTATTTTATCTGACCGTCATTACCTGCTTCCAGAAGGCTGCCCCCTATAACCTTCACAGAAGATGAGAGTGTTTTTATAGGCCTCTACAGCTGTCTTAGATGACTGAAGCTTGTCAACCTCATCTATTCCTCTTCTCCCACTCCAAATTTTATGTTCAGTTCAGGCCCAGTGTGACTGTACAGGAGATGGAATTGATTTAATGAATGTTGGAAGGTGACTATCAGGTGTGCTACACATTTAGGCAGCTCACACCTACACTGGAGAAAATCAGCTATGGATTACTGTTCTGGTCAGCATGTTTACACTTGAAACAAACTCAGACAGTCATTCTTCTGGCCAGAAAAATCTGGTAACATCCCTGTGAAGATCTTCATGTGAGGAGATGCAGCTTAACAGAGACAGAGGATATTCTATCTTCTGTCTTCATATCACAGTGAGGATAAAAGAGCATTGGAAGAGGCTGCCCGGGGTGTTGTGGAGACTCCTCCTCTGGAGGCATCTGGATGTGTTCCTGTGTGACTTGGTCTAAGTGATCCTGCTGTGGCAGGGTGGTTGGACTAGGTGATCTTTCAGGGTCCCTTCTGATCCCTTGTGATTCTGTCATATACAAGTATGTCTGTATTTCTTTGTGTGCTTATATACTTAAAGAATAAATATTGTCTCTTTATTTGATCTTCTTGTTTCCCCAAACCCCTTCAACTAGTCATATAAAACTACTGTTTTACCTTTCTATATTATCAATGTATATATTATACATTGTCAATGTATATCTGTAATAGTGAATCTGAACAACTTTTCTCATTCACACCTGTTGCCAATTTCATTTTCTTTATAATAGTTCAGCTAAGGAAGATGAGTCAGAAAGTCTTTCAATATCCTCAAAGAAGCAGATGCACTTCTACCAGAAAAGCACCAAAGTACTCAGGTGAACAGAAATCAGGTTTGCAAGCACCATACTTCAGATATTTTAACACTCTCTCTAAATAAGGCTTAACTTTTCACGGTAAATGTCAGCTCCTTTTTTCACATGAAGACATCCCTTGGAAAGTCAAATAGTACTTTATGTTTCTTCACACTCTACTGAAAGCTGCTAATAAGGCATCAAAAATGTTTTAGCGTGGCAGCTCTTCTTTTGCCTTCTGCACTGCTCAATGTTTAGAAGTACCTTGTCTCTAATCTAGATTCATCCAGGTCATAGAAATTTGAATTCCAAGCCCAGGTCAGAAAAACAAGCACTGAAGTAGAGTGATTTGCCAAAATATATGAAGAAAATAAGTTTTTCAAAGATCAGTTCCAGAGTGCTGTCTATAACAGAATATAAATTTCTGGAGTTTCTCTCTAAACTTTTATGTGTGAAGCCTTTCTGATAAAAACTAAAGTTCCCAATGTCACTCCTTGATCTAATGCTGAAGGAGTTTCACAGCGATTGAAATGTTTCCCATAGGTATTTTTTCCCCTCAGAGGACATGAGAATAAAGGGTTCAGAAATGTGGCCTTTGGGATTGTTTTGCATGAAGTCTATCATCAGTAGTTGAAGATCATTTCGGTTTCTGTGCAGAGTGGGGTCTCAACAGATTTTTACTGCTCTATTTCTGTACCACAACATTTAAAGGAACCGCTTTAGACTGTTGTCCATGCAGAAATCCTCCAGGTTTGAGTGATAAAATCCTTCACAGTTTGATAGTGAAAGGACTGGAGGTTTCTGCAACCCCACACTGTCATTGACCACCTCTATTTGTACCAGTTACAAGACCTGCCTCTCTGAATTGGAGCAACAAAGCAGAGCCCTGTGGTGTAAATCGAATGGAATGGACAAAGAACAGTATCAGTCTATAAAAAATGACTGTCTAATTCTGTTCTTTTTGTTCAGAACTGTTCAGTGGAGTAGGGAATTATTTTCAAGTCTCTGACTTGATCTTTGCTTCTTTGGGAGGACATAAACATATGGCTAGCTGAGTGTCATTTATCTGGAAAGGGAACGTTTTCTTATGCTTCCTAAAGATTACCAGAGCATGAACACTACAGAGGGTTGAGTCAAGACTCTAGGTAAGCTTCATGCTAGCACTCAAAGCAATAGATCTAAAGTGACAGATTTTAACAATATATAAAGTTTGGAGTAGTATGAGACAACATGAAAATAACAAATCTAGATTTAAAAGCTAGTGGGAAGAAAACAAGCCTGCATAACTACAGACCACTGTGATTTCAGTGGGATTTGAGGTTTTCAATAGACAATTTGACTGAATACATGTAAAAAGAGAGAAAATTCAATTCACATGAGATTCAACATCTCTGTCTGATAAATCTCTTTGTTAATCTGTGCTAAATGCACTATATGACTTATTTTTATTTCACTAACATCTGATTCAGCCCAATAAAGTGAACCAGAGTAAATAATGTGACAGAAGTTGGACATAGGACAAGAAATTAGTGCTGTGGTAGTTGAGAATGAGTAATGAGAGATGGAAAATATCAAGGGACATCGATAATTAAATGCCTAGAGATTCATTCTTTTGAGAATACTTTAATAAATTGTAATAAATGGTCTTATCACAGCTACAAAAAGATTATACATGAAAATAATATATAGGATAAAAGCAGTGTATGATCTATCAATGTATACACACCTAAAAATGCCATTTGCTCCTTACCTTTCAAGAATGAAATGATCTGGTTTATCATAACTCTTTCGCCTTGGAGCTGAAGTTTTCTTCATTCTTTTTCATGGTTTTAAAAAGGTCTTTCTTACCTCCAGCAGGAATACCAGGGTGTTTTCTAATCCTGAAAATACTGTGAGAAAATGGTGCTAATTTACTTAAAAGACAGATTCAAAAATAAGCTTTCTGAAACCCCGGGCAGATTGGTGCTGATAACCTCAGACTATTAACAATCTGTATTTCTACCCTACTCAGTACTGACATTCCTGCCTCTGAAAGCTTACTGAAGGATTGAGCTCACTGATTTGTGTCATTCCTGACCCTTGCCACCCACTCTCTCCTCTCCAGATCAGTTTTCTTCAGTCATTCCACTTGCATCTTAAAAACTCTCAATTTGAAAACTCTCAGTTTCGAGTTGCTTTTCTTAAATCAAGGGAAGTGTTGGAAACGGGGGACAGATGGTTGCCTTTACTGCTGAGAACTCCTCTGTTCTCTCAGAATACCTTCTATCTTCTAGTTCATAGAGACTAACTTTAGACTGAACTCAGTATTAGATTCCCTTCCCTCCTTTCTCAAATACATAACAATCCATGTCTCAGCCAGATGTGGCACTGGTTGGGGCCAAGGTGAAGGAATACCCAGCTACCATCTCACACTTCTCAAGTGCCTTATTGTCTGATTTTTGTTTCCCGTTTCCTTCCTTCCTTACATCTCCTTTGAATTAATTCTCTGACTAAAATCTGTAAAAACATCAAGGTGAAGTGGAAGTACATGCAGTGTTTATAAAAAGCCACAGATTATAACGTTCATTCCCTACAGGCATAATCTCTTAACTCTTAACTCCACTGCAATGTAAAAACTGTCTTCAGTAAATAGAAACTTTTTAGAAGAATGGAAGTATTCAACAAGCATTTAAAAAGATTTCTATTCTGTATATTGAAGATAATAATTTAGAAATTTATCATTATTTTCTATTTCTGCAGCAAATAGCAGAAGTGCTATGGTAGCATAAGGATCTGCAGTCCCGTTTCTCCATAAATTACCACTTATTTGCTGTAAACTTCAGAATAATTTCATAGAATCATAAAAACCTTAGGGATCAGAAGGGACCTCAAAGGATCATCTAGTCAAATCCCCCTGCCGCAACAGGATCACCTAGACCACGTCTAGGAAAGGAATTCTGTGATACATGTATATCACAGAATCATTAGCTATCGGAAGGGACCTCAAAAGATCATCTAGTTCAATGCTCTATTACCCTCACTGTGAAGAAGTTTCTTCTGATATTCATATGGAACCTCCTACATTCCAGCTTGCACCCATTGCCCCTTGTCCTATCACCAGATGACCTTGAGGACAGCCTGGCTCCATCCTCCTGACACCCAGCCCTCACATATTTATAGACATCCATGAGGTCCCCCACCCCTCAGCCTCTTCTTCTCCAAGCTCAAGTGACCCAANGAACCTCTGCTAAACACCCCCGTTCTGATCCCCCCCAGGATGCTGTTGGCCCTTTTGGCCACAAGAGCACATAAACTCTTCATTTATGGGTACATCCACTTATACCTTTGCTCTTTTCTTTTTTTTAATGTCTTCATTTTGAACAAAACCAAAGGCATGTAGTCCATTCCAAACAGCTATTTATTTAAAAGATCATTAAATAATGTACCAAAATACAACAACTATATGGGCTTTTCAACCACCCCAGCCAGTACACAAGAATAACCAAAAGATTTCACTCATGCAAGAGTTATTAAGTAAATTATTTCTAAGACTTCCTCTATATCTACTATAAAGTAGAAAATACTGGTTTTATGAGGATGAAGAAGATTGATTTGTAACCACAGGGATTACTATAGTATCACAGAATTATTGAGGCTGGAAAAGACCCCTGACATCATCAAGCCCAACCCATGACCTGATATCACCACACCAGCTAGACCAGGGCACTAAGTGCCACTTTCAGTCTTTTCTTAAACACCTCCAGGTATGGGGACTCCACCACTTCTCTAGGCAATCCAATGTCTGATCACCCTTTCCATAAGGAAGGGCTTTCTTAGAGCCAACTGAAACTTCCCCTGGTGCTACTTCAGGTCATGCCCTCTCATCCTCTCATCCTATCATCCGTTGCCTGGGAGAAGTTCATTGAATCAACTACATTTTGGTTTTGCACCCTAACAAAAGGCCTTTAATACTAGATTCTAGGAACAGTTGTTTTAGCATACAGACAAATAATAAGGTTTTGAAAACAAATTTGGAGGAACTACACTATTCATTCCAGACAAAATGACTCCCAAGTCCTATTGCTCTGTGAGAACTTTATTTAATAGCACACAATATAGCACATACTAGTTTTCTAGCAGTAAAATATATATATTAACTTCTAAATAATTTTAAAATAATTATAAAAAGCTGCAATAATGATGCCAAGATTGCCTTCTAGGATATTCCCAGTCTATCCTCAAGATCAGATTCAGTGATGTACAAACCCAGCCGTTTTTCATTCATACACTCTTAACATTTTGTTAAGCAGTTTAGAACTACATCTAAGCAGAGGTCCTCAGGCTGTGGACAGTGATTTAGGAAAGCAGTGTGTAGACTATCTGAGAAGCCCCTTAGGTACACGTAAGAGAAACACATCTTGCAAAAGGTTCCTACAAAGAAACTTTAAGAGTAAATAGAAAATGGTTTCAGGCTAATGCTTCACTGTAGTTTTAAGAGACATAACAGACTGGTACCTGACCCACTGGGAGCTCAAGCAGACAAATGCTATTCCTTGGTAATTCAAGTGCAGTTATGTACAGTCCCTTCTTTTCCTTCTGTATGAGAGGATGTGAACAGTCTCCTGAGACAACAGCTGTGTATGCTCATCTTCTTGGAAAAAACAAGTCCTAGCTGGGCAGCTCCTGAAGGCTTTAGGTTTCTTAGTAATACCCCTCCAAAAATTTCTAGGTGGTGTCTATGCCTTTTACCCTTATTGCCACCTCAGAGGACTCATTCAGCCATCCAAAGGTGGCCTGCTCATGAGGTACCACAAAGATCTTTCTACTGATAAAGATCAGATAATCATTACCTGATTATTTGGTCTGTCAGACACAACCAAGTATCTTGGACCTGACAGGTGTTGCAATCTGATCAACAACATTGTGCTTTTATCCGTATCTTAATGTGATGCCTACTGGATTCAAGAGACAGGTAAGAAGGCCGGTGAATAAAAGCAAATTGCTCCGTTTTACCTCCGCTTGTTGACAAACCTTAAAAACGTGATTCAGATGCTGTCTAGCAGTTTCGTAAATGGAGGCAAATAAAAATCATTTTATATGTATTAATTATTTAATTTAACAAACATCTATCTTTCTATTTATCTAGGCATCTAATTTGCAGATTTTTGCAGCCTCACTCACAACTTCTGAATGTTTGAACTTGGTAGCAACTACAACTTCATTTCCCAGGTTCCTTATTGAGATCAAGCCCTCCATTCACCTTCAATGCTTCTCAGACAGCAAACTGCAAGTTCTGATTTCACAGTTATATCACAGAAGCCAGGATGCTCTGCAGCTCTTGTTTTATTAGTGCCTTCAGACAGTCCAATGTTTCGGCTGTGGAGAACTTCAACGATCAGTCTGGACCCTTAAGGAATTTCACAAAAACTTGATTGCCTTTCTGCCTTCCTACACTCTGATGGTGGCTTGCATCTTTGATTTGATACCACGTAGTGCAAACTGATATCTAGTCTTGGGGTAAAAGGATAAAGATCAAGACCAAATTATCATGTCTCCATTGTATGTCAGTTAAGAGTAAGATAGGAGACATATCTACAGTCACACATCACAACATCACGTGCATCTTTGAATCTGCTCACACCACAGCCACTGAACTCTCACCCAAAACAGAGAACAAAGTTCAGACTTAGAACAGACAGAAACCAGCAAATTTTAATATACTAAGAAGTAAGACTCAAAAAATCTGAGGATGTTATATTACCACACTTAACCTTGAGAACAGTAACTATTATTATGTTTCTCCTAATGAAAAACTAACAGAGAACATGCTTCAGAGATGATAGCGTTGTTTTTTCCTATGTTTTATTTTTTTCTATGTTTTACTGTACTTGCCCAGGGCTTTTGCAAGATTATGAATGATTACTCTTGAAAATGTGTCAAATCAAACCTCAGTTGCATTTGATTCTAGATTGGAAATAACAGGGAGGTTTTGGAATTTAGTAATTGTGACAATATCCAGTGTTTTCATCTATGAACTTCCTAAATTGTCAATAAAGTATGCAGAAAAAACGTGCTGTTCTGCAGAAAGAAAACAAATCTCTTGTAATTTGCTTTATGAACTAAAGCTGTTCATATCAAGAGGCAGCTCTTTAAGCCATTAACTTTACAGCCATTAACTTTAACCTGAGTTAATAGCCTTCAATAGAACATTTTTTAAATTTAAGGCAATTATGAACTGATTTAAAAATAAAATGAAAAAGCTGTCTGAATTTACAAATCTTTACATATATGAAGAGCTCCCGTGGCTTGAACTTCATTCAGCACCCTTTGCTATAGCACAGATTTTGCAGACAATGCACAGCTAGAGCCAAGGCTGGCCCCCTGAGGAACCTACTGAAAGAATGCACAAAACAGAGACAAAAATGGATAAGACTGCCTATTTTTTTGCTGCTATCATTAAAAAGGAGGGCTAAAGAAACTGCAGCTCCACAGCAGTGAGGTAATCAGGAAGTAGCTAGAAATGTGAAGGAATTTCAAGAAAATAGAGGTCCTCCTGACAATAAATCCCTTATCAGTGTGTTTTCTAGCACTGTTTAATGCTGGCATGCTTACTTTTCACCAATATCAATAAGCTGAAATGGCAACTGTGGCTTTTCTCTATCTGCTGACCACGTCACAATTATGGCTATTGTCCCCCTCATCTAGTTAGGACTGCCTCTCTCTCTCTCTCTGAATGACATTCATCTGAAAGCTTCCTAAACACTTGCACCGAAGTCTGGGTAACAGCAGAACAAGATACTCCCTGCAATACATTAAGTAGCTGCCTGTGTGTGGATTCACAGTGTGCTGAAAGGACATGTATCATTTGAAGCCAGTTTCAGCCAGCAGGTCTGGTTAATCTCTTAACTCCGCACTTCAAGGAACAAGTGCACGTTCACAGAGTAAGTCCCACTTGAGTGTGGAGCACTAAATGAGGGATGAACAGTTCATCATCATTATTTGAGGTCAACTGTTGTCAGCGTGAATATCTAAGTCACCTCCAAAATGAAACATGGAAGAGTGGTTGTGGTTTTGAAAATTTTAGCATTCTCTATCAGCTGACAGCCGTATTACCTTACTTTACGGGTTTTTGCCTCAGAGAGAGAACATGAGAGCAAAATACCATGACAACCTATTTCTTTTAGGCTTTCCCATGAAACAGTGAATTTTCTTTTCTTTTTCCTCATAAAAAAGTGAGTTATGGAACAAATTCTGGTTTGGGTATTTTTATTTATTTCAGAGCAACAAGTCATTTGGAATTTAAAGTTTCCATAACAGGATAAGTGAGCTTGTAGGTTTGTTAGAAAGAGGGGTGTTTCTTAGCTGCTTGAGAGCATACTGTGCTTCCAGTCTAATTTGGGTGTGAATGTACTAGAACTTTATTTAAGCAAGTAAATACTGTGCTTAAGCCCAGTAAGCATTTAGACACTGAGACAAAACATGTTTAAGTGCTTAACTGTATTCAATTCATGATGATTATTATAGTAATTGGTGTAGGCTAATAAGATATGATATATATTGTGAGTGCATTAATTAATGGCTATCGAAGAAACAAACTGATTAATAATATCTGCAGTGGGAAAAGGAACTATCACTGGCTTTAATGTAGTGAAACCCCCTTCTATTGTAAAAAACAAAAGTCTCCCCCCATGGAACAGTGTTGGTAAAACCACTGCTGTGGATGTCTTTCTATGCATATCCCTGTACATGTTGAGTAGTAGTTGACTGAAAATATAACCCACCAGAGGATTTGGAAGTAGCCTTGAGTGTTGTTTCAGCACTGCTTTCAATATCCACCACATTTTTAACCTCCTAGTCTGAGTATTCAAGCTTCCTGGATCTTGGACTATCTCTCTGTTTTGACAGTTGTTGTGACTCCCAGTTCTTTCAGACCTTTTTTCTCTAGGGTGGAACAGGATTATTGAGATCCCTGGTCTCTTGTATGCAGCACTAACAGAGCTGGAAAACCTGTAAGTTCCATGTGGAACTTGATTCCTCACAGCTTGAAAACAGTTTTTCCCATGCTAGGAGCTTCCCTCTCCATCAGCCTCCAAAACCATCTTTAACTCCTGAAACTGCCTGGTTTTGTGAATAATTCTTGGAAGGAAAGCAAATGCCTTCTACTTGTAAATTTAAAGTTGCACTTCTAATTCCTCAAAATAGTCCTTCAAATATTTCTCCCAAGTTTCTCATAAAACTGGATTAGTATTTTACCTTTAACAGTGACAGCACAGGAGCAGGAATCAGCTTTTATTTGTTGTCATTTTTTGTTCCTAAGCATTCACAGATTAGATAAATGCTGTAAACTCTTTCAGTGATTTAATAAACTGTTTTTCTTATTCAGTTGGAGATACACAGGACTCTGAAGCACATTTGGGATTGTTGTCACTAGCATACTTCACTAAAGTCTCATTTATGTATTGTTTTCTGAGATTGTGACTTTTCAGCAACAAGTTAGGACATCCAGAACTTCAAATTCATTTACAAGCAGGATACTTACAATATGAGTTTTTAAATTGCCATTTAATAGCCGATACTAGTTCTTTCCTTCCTCAGACCTAATCTTTAATAAATTGAAGTAGCCAATATATAAAATACTGTGGCAGTTTTAGCTATACGAAAGGTTTCAAGCGTATGTATGTTTGAGATGTCGCATTAAGAAATTGGAAGTTTCTCA
This sequence comes from Upupa epops, assembly GCA_013397515.1. NCBI lineage: Eukaryota > Metazoa > Chordata > Aves > Bucerotiformes > Upupidae > Upupa > Upupa epops. Next base: position 47,028 of record VZRI01007143.1, read on the forward strand.
GTAGGGTTTCAGGACAGCGTCAATTTACTCAGTGTATGTCAGTATGCTTTATAAAACAGTAAAAGACCACAATATTGTTGGAAATATGTTGAAATCTCAGTTTTGTACAATACTTCATGCTTAGAAACTAGGTTTATTTGCAAATGTATTGGTCCAATTAATCTCAAGTAGGAAAAAATCACAATCAAGAAACAGCATTTGCAAAAAAGACACAGTTATGTTATCATCCTGATGATTTTCCATAGTATATGTTCACACAAGTATGGGTTTAGATTGAAATGAGATAACCATAACACACAGTTACCTATAAACTAAATATACATTGTTTTCCTCTGCTGCATCAGTAATATGAACTTCTCTTGAGTATGTATGGTCTTCTAGCTTTGTTCACATGTAGCTGCCTTTTCAGAATGTAGGGATTTTTTCTTTTCATTATTTCCTTGTCTTGGCTTGAGTTGTCTACATCAAAAGCATCTTGCTGAAGTAACTGTAGGATTCAAGAAGAGACAGAATTTTATGTGGTTTTTTTCTGGTAATGTAGATTATAACATCATAGAAAGTTTTATAGAACTTTATTTTAATATTTGCCACCAGGAAAACCCTTCACATTAGTAGCTGAAGGTTTAAAAAAAAATAAAGGAAGAAAATAAAAAGCCCCAAACTCAGAACAATAATCCAAGATTAAGATTACCTTAATCCTTTGGATGTGATATTTCAATTCCGCTGAAACCAATGAGGTAGTTGGTTTTGGCAAGAGAGTAAGGCTGACATGTCCTCCTTGGACTAACACCAGTTAGTTGGTTAGAACCAACTGAAATTGTCCTAAAGATTGTCTCTCTGCAATCATTCATTCAGGCTAAACACCCCCTAATACACCCACTGCTTGCCAATTGCTAGTTTGAGCTCTCGAGCAGCATTTTTACATGCAGCTTCGTACAGCTAAAAAATCAAAAGGTGTAATGAACAAGCACAAAATGTTAGAAAGCACAAGATAGCCAAAATGATGTCAATCAAAATTCTTATATAACTCTTTTTCGAGTTTTACTTTGAATTATTAAAGTGTTTCGTTTCAGGTTCATTCTTGCTTTGTCTGTAATATTTCTGTCAGCACATTCTTCTGTGGTCAAGTACAGTCCTACAAGATTGTCTGAAAGACATTAAACTGAAAATATTTGTATACTCGCCCCAATATTTCCCTAGTCAAATTCTGTTACACAGTTACTTAATGTGTGAGAGGTAATCAAAGTTCTGTTGAAATGAATGGAAGGACTTTTATGGACTCAACAGACTTTGGAGTCAATCCTGGATGAATAAGATCACAAAAACTTCTTTCATTACATTAATTGTTTATTTGGCTCCATCTCTTATTCTTTTATTTTGTTTTATAAAGCTGTGCACGGAGTAGGAATTTTCCTAAGCTGAGAGGTTTTTGTTTTTTCAGTTTCACATACAGTACTGTGAGGAGTGATGATTTCTGGTCAACACAAGAGGTGATGTAAACACGAAGTGACCATGATTAAGACATATGGGCTACTGTCTGTTAGTACTACAGTAATTTCTTTTCAATACTAAAAGCAATAGAACTATTGATGAAGAATCCTCAGAAAACTCTGGTCCTCATAGGTGCTGCAGCCTTTTGTATGGACCATCTCAGCTAATATGAAGGATTGACAATAAGCTTGCAAATATAGAGCTGTGATTCTGCAAGCAAAGGAGGATCACAATTCATCTGGATTGTCCATGAACCTGTGATAGCTGAGGAAATATGCTTTACAGGAGAGTGGGTAGTGACACTGAGAGATGTTCTTTTGTTCCTCCAAGCAGCTTTTAGCATCATATGCAACAACACAAGAGGACTGTGCCCAAGCTGTCTTGTGTGACCATTGAACTAAAATAAATACCACAAATGGACTATAAACAATCAATATCTAAGAGCAGCAATGCTCATACAATCACAGTGTCAACTCCAGGGCCCTCTTTAGATGAAATGAAGCAAAAAAGCAAAAGTTTCCTTGCTATCAGTTTCCTAGCAATAATGAAAAGCCTGGTACCTGGTAAAATTAGATGCACACACAGGCATATGTCCATGGGTTTTGAGCAAGTTTGCCTTAAGGCATTAAAAGAGCTTTCAGAATCTCTGCCTACATTTAGCTACGCCTCGATAAATCTGCAGAAACATCACACGTTTTAAGCAGATATTACTTTTCAGTTCTGGTAAAAAGCTCATGTTCACAGGTTTGTTTGCTTCCTTCAAATGGCTACAAATTGTGAAGAAAGTATGTAGGTACGAGCAGTTCTCATTTATCCATGGGTTGTTATAAAAAGCCAGGCACTCAGCTCAACAGAAAGTGCATTAATTCACGACTCTGTCAATAGGAGCAGCCTTAACAGAGGTATTAGAGAATATAAAAAAAGGGAAGGAAAGCCCAGACAGTGTGATTGGAGTGGCACTGACAGGGATTTTAAACAGCACTACAAACAGAGCCTGAGAGTTTAGTAGCATTTGTCACAGGGTTTTTTTTACCTCCCAATGCTGAAAGGCTCTGCTGTGGCAAACTTTTTCTAGTTGATATACTGTCAGCATTGCTTCCAAGCTGAAGCCATCCAGAGCAGCAGGAAGCTGTCTTCCTGAAACAAGATCCTCTTCATCTACTTCTACTGTTTCCCCAGCTTGGTTGTTTATGTTGTTGACAAGGTTGCAGACATTTAGCAGGGTCATTTTCCAGTAAGGAAGTTTTGCTCTGTTAATCTGAAAATACAAATATACATTCTGTAACGTGTTGCTTTTAGACATAACGCGTGACATTCAAACATTTTGGTAGGAGCTAGTTCATGCGTTGGAAGCATCTGCTCAACTTTTAGACAATAATTAGAGACTGCTGAAATTAGGACAACTCATTTATTAAATACACCAAGTCTGCTTCCCCACAGCCTTTCCCCCCCAGGAAGATAGCCATGATGAAAAACTAAACTGCTACCAAACCAGAAAGGTAGCATTTCATAGTCGTTTTGCACAGGTGCAAACAAAAACACAGATGGAAATGAATGTAATATATATTCACAGGTGTAAATCAGGACAATGAGTCAAACCCACTGGATAAATTCCCAGTACTGGAATCCAAGCTGGATGCCTGTGGTTAACTAAATGCTCCTCCCTGGTTCGGAACAAATACCAGTCATTTCAAAATCCCCTGATAAAAGGAATGGAGTCTCTGCTTCAGGGCAAGCAGACTGATGAAGCTGGGTCTGAAGTTATGGAACCTGTAAGCCCCAGAATTTTTGTGTGTTGAAGAGTCATGAGCCTGGGAGATGTGAATCAAAGGTCTGCAGGCTTAGATTATAATTGAGAAAAGGTGAAGCAGACCTGTGTAAACAGTGTATTCCTGGTTGGGAAACTGGACAGAAAACCTCAGACCAACTGTATTTAAGTGGTCCACATGGACCTGTTCAGAAATGTTGCATGAAGAGAGAAATAGAAAAGTTTCACTATGATTTGCCTCAAACTTTGCTTGCACTGACATGTTACATGACTTAGAAGCTATTCAACTTTTTCAAATGTTGAGAAAAATAACTTCTACTGTTCTACTGCCACTGTTCTTTCCAAGCCATTGTGGCAGTAGTCTTCTATAGCTTTGTTTATCAATGGAAAGAAGTAAGTGTAAAACCTAATTGCTGCCACATTCACTGCTTTTCATGTCTTTGATGCTTTCTTGACTCTCTCACACTCTCAGTTATGTCTTTCTAATTGTATTCCTTGTAGTGATGAGTACAGAAATCAGTATCCTTAAAAGAGAACTGATGGCACAGCAAGTGTCACAAACCAAAGAGCGAATCAAGGGCCTCCTTGCTGTGAACATTAGGATTACACCTTACCCATGAACTGAAATGCAGTTTCTTCTTTTCCTGGATGTCCAAAGATAAATATAGGTATTGCATTAACACAGACAGTGCTTTTCCATACTGATGGCACTAATTAAGAGTGTGGATGCTCTGCTTACTTAGCTGAACATTAGGTCATCACACAATCTGTTGTTTCTTTAAAGTGCCTTCTTAACAAAGGGACATTGCAGGCAAGACTTAGGCATATTCACCACACTTGACTAATTTTTGAGAGAAAAGAAAGAACAATGAGATTGTTGAGGAAAAACCCAAGAAAACTGGCATCCCTATTAGTACCAGTTACAATAAAAATCCCCTTTGACCATAATCATTACTCTGATATATGTGTGTTTCAAACTGAGGATAGTTTACCTTATTAATATTCTCCCTCAGGGAAAACTATAAGGGTAGGGGGTTTTTTTGAGGCTAAGAAGACAACAGATCTCAAGACTTATTCAAAATCTTGACACTGTCTCTGCATTGTTTACTTTGAGCTCATTTTATGTCCCATCTAGGTACCTTAATCAGTCTATGACTTGAAAAGACGCAACAGGTTAAAAACAGTTAACCTGTTTGGAGAATGGATCATATAATTCATGGATTTTAAACAAGCCAAAAGATCAAGTGTTCACTGCAATTTCAATATCTCCTCTGGCATGATTTAAAATGCTTTTGAAATATGAAAATATAGAGCTTTTACTAACAAATTAGGAAACATTTCCAGTGCACTTCTCCATCCTCAAAAGAAATATGAGGTAGCAATGTAACAGCTAACTTGCTACGAACAAAAACATCTATGGGCTTCTAATGCTATGTGAGCAAGGGAGAGTTCTGATTTAAATAGAAAAAGAAACAAATCCAGTAGATGGGAACACAAGAAGAAAGGACAGAAAAAATTTGTATGCCTTCTTGCAAAGTTTATAGAACCTTTTTTGATCTGAACTTACTACTTAGCCTGACGCATGTCTGTTTAAAGGAACTTTGTATCTTAGTAAAATACTTCAAGACAAGCTTTGCTAAGTACAAATCGTGTGAGCTGATAGTTATGATGTTAGGGGAAAATACATTGCAGTGCTGGCTGCAAACATACTCCATTTGTTAGGGGACTCTAATTCCCACTAATACCACACAGGTAGCACCTTAAAATATTTATACATATATGGTACACCTGCCTCTGACTTACAGTGCTGCCAGCTCACAGGATGAGTCTATAAAGCATTAAAAACTTCAGTCAGGAGTGAAATATTTATTTTAAATGAACATGGAGTTATTCAGGTCATGCCCAGTCACTGACCAGAACAGTCAGGTTACTTTCCTGTTACAGAAAACACTGCAGTCAGACAGATTTGTTTTATAGGCTATGGGACTAAGTGAGAACACAGTTTAGGGTGACCATTACTGAAATGTTCAGGTTTGTTTCCAACATGTGATATATTTTCCACTCAGGTCTAATCAATACCAACTACAGTTGCTCAAGACATGTTTTGGAAAACAACTACATGAGAAATCAAGGAGCATATATATGTCAAAATGGAACTATATTTTAAGATAACCTCAAAAAATATCTGGGAATGATCTGAAGGAACACAAGAGATTGCATTACAAATCAGAATTTACAAGTCATTAAGGCTGAAGTGAATGTATTCATTGCTGAATATGCTTCTGAAATAAAGACTAAGATACATGGATTCCAACACTTCATATATCTTGAAAAAGAATTTTAAGTCATTTGAGAAACTGAAATGAGCTTGAGAACATTTCTTTGACAACAAGCTTGTCCCATGGAAGATTAAAGAGAATCCTGAGATATAACTTTTATAATGTCCTTTCCTTTCTATTTTTTTGTTGAGTGATACCCCTGAGAGTTTGCTTAAGGCAGTTTTTATTTTATATTGTATCATATAATCTTTAGGGATTGGAAGGGACCTTGAAAGATCATCTAGTCCAATCCCCTGCCACAGCAGGATCACCTAGACCAAGTTGCACCGGAACACATCCAGGTGGGTCTAGACTATCTCCAGAGAAGGAGATTTCACAACCCCCCAGGGAAGCCTGTTCCAATGCCCTGTTACCCTCCCTGGGAAGAAGTTCCTTCTGATATTTGTATGAAACCTCCTCTTTCCAGCTTGCACCCATTGCCCCTTGTCCTATCACCAGATGACCTTGGGAAGACTCTGGCTCCATCCTCCTGACACCCACCCCTCACATATTTATAGACATTCATGAGGTCAGCCCTCAGCCTCCTCTTCTCCAAGCTCAAGAGACCCAGCTCCCTCATCCTTTCGTATACCTCCCAAATGCTCTATCTTCTTTAAGAAAAAGGAAGTGCAATAATCTGCTTTTTATATTCTTGTATTTAACACGTGAAAGCAGATGAAAAACAGATTCATTACCAAGTAACACCCAAGGAAATGCTGATCTCCACGATTCCTTTTCAGAACAGCTGTTGAGTTTTGTTCAAAATGTCAGCACTAAACTGAGATGCTTTCTGTCTTGAAGCAAAGATAGTGTTGAGTTCTGATGCAGAGGAAGTTCTTCCATGGTGTATACTAATGCCAGTAAATGTAATGACCTTTTGTGTAATGATTGAATCGTTACACAAGTAATGTCAGTACTACAAGTATTACAGGTCAGTAACTCCGAGACAGTTGTAACCTCAGTTGCCTATGACATGGAGGCTAACTGTCTGGACACAGGAATCTCAGAAGGTCAGGGATACCAAAGGTGGAGCATATTCTAGTTATGGTATTGGTCAATGAAACACTTTATGGTTTTTCATCTTCTTTAACTAATATCATCTCAATCTTGTCTGAGGTCAGAACATTCTTCATTTCAGGGAAGAATTTAGGAAGCTGGGAATAGAACTAGGCATTTGACACAGAAGAGAGGAGACACATAACTGTCCATGTATTTGCGACACTTCTGGTTGTTACCTTACCAGATATCACAACTAACTCTTTGGATTTTACCTTAGAGAAAAGAGAAATAAAACATTTTAGGGGATTGTTTGGTCCCTGAATCCTCTTTGTGATATAACAACAGGGAAATGTGATAAACTTCATAAACTGTTGAAGGCAGGTTGTGATAAGCATGGATATATTTCTTGAAAGATGGAGAGATATCCAGCATATAGATAACCATAAAGAGCAGTTTGAAAACAGTCTGGAGACACTGGACAGGAATGTGTGAAGTCAAAAGCATATGGTAACTCTTTCCATAATATTGCAGAGACTACTGTATGTTGAAAAAAGTTGGCATCGAAATCCTACCAACAGTCTTGATACTATACTTCAGATGTGCATACTGGAGAGAGATTTTTTTCCTGCCAAATATTAGAAGCACAAGTGATACTTCACTTCATTTCTAGACTTGAGCTTTTGTAAACAATTTGTTTTCTTGTTTTGTTTTTTTATCACCATCTAAATGCTGTTTAAATTGTTTCCCTTGCTGCTTATTATCAAGTCAGTGTCAAATACAGTTAATGCAATTTAACTGTAATTGCCCTCAACTAGACCCACATCTCAGACACAAGACAAGACAGTTATTACACCTATCATCCTTAAAGTTATCTCTTACAACAGAGCCATACATTTATTCTAATGAGAGTTAAAAGCTAGTGGAGGACAGCAGAAAAAAAACAACTTGCAATTCCAGTAATGAATGGAACAGGGGTGCTTGTCTTGTGGAAGCATTTATGCACACTTTTTAGTGGTTCCACCAGGCCTCACTTTGATGTCAAGAGGCAATATTTATTGAACTAATGAATTTTAGATGGCAACTTAAGGCAGTAGAATGTAGAATTAAAGCAATGTCTCCACCATGTGTCTACTGTTTCCATCAAATTCAGGTGTCACTTGACAGTATTACAGCAAACACCATTATGCTATTGTCTGAGATTTTGCTGTGTGGAGAGGACAGGAAAACTTGAAGTGGGAATTACATTCACAGTCTTCTCACTACAATCAGTAGTAAAAATACCCATAGCTACAGGATTTCCTTCCAGGGCATAATATGCTTTGCCACACAGGCAAAGAATTATTCTTGTCAGCGTCCCACACTTAAATTTGTCTCAGGCAAAGACTAATACATTTTTCTTGTACCTTAGAGAAGTAAGAGGTGAGCAGGTTTATTTGGCATCTAAGTTTAATTACCATGCCAGTAAAGCACATGGAAACCTAAGAACTGCCACACTAGATCAAAACAAACTGTTTTCTGGCCTCATTTCTTATTCTAGTCTATTCAAAGGATCCTGTGGAAAAGCAAATACTGTAAATACAGAAGTCTTGCAGGCAGGTTTTGTCCTTAACCTTCATCTTGTCAGTAGCTTATGAAATTTGGAAACTTTTAATTTCTCATTTTATTTTTCACTTCAATGTAAGCACTGCTTGAACTTCATAAGAATAAAGGATTTAAACATTCAACCTAAAGCCCATGGCACATTTTCCAGGGTTTGTTCTTTAATATCTAGCTGATGCTATATTAGATGTCTTACATGCTCTGTGGAATCTCTTACATTAGATCTCTTACATACTTTGTGGAAAAATACTGTTGAGAAAGCGGTTGTCTACCAGCCTGTTCAATACATACGTGCAACACTCACTGCTTCACCTTGTCAATATCAGAGTGGAACTAATTTTTTGTCTATTTGTAGTCAATACCATGTATATCGCTCACAGTCTCACAAGCTGCCAAGAAAATGTCATTTAGCAGATTATTTTCGCAGTCACATCCTCATGTTCCCGTACCAACACTTAGGAACATGATTACGTTCCTAAACCCAAATCAGCATATGCATTAACAGGCTTTGCTTTATGACAGTATTAATTTTATATGAGTGTAAGAAAAGTTCTGCATAAAAATAGTACAGATTTGACTCAAGGTTAATTAGCTTTCATCAGCCATAATTGTATTGGCAACACATTTCCTCATATAAATTTACATCTCTGCACATAACACATTTTTGATAGTTTAATGGAAGTACCAGTGTTAAGAGTGAGGAGCACTTTTAGTGTGTCACATCAGCACCTTTACATTTCCTTTGAACACGAGAATGTTGCACCAAATTAATGTCTAGTGCTGAACTTTTTGGTCTAGACCAGGGGTTATTACTTTGTACAAAGACTTCTGAGTTTGTAATGAGAATTCATTTATTCCCTACCTGTCAGCTAAAGGGGAAAAATAATTACCTTTGATGTGTACATATTAGTCAATAAATCTGCTTCTAACGCTTTCATTTCCTCTTCTGAATCTGGGAATAAACAAGAAACATGTGGGTTTTATTTCATCATAAATCATGAACATTTCAACTCAGCATACAGAATTTAGATAGATCAATGAATTCTGAATAACAAAACACCAACAAATAAATTACTTTGATGAAAATAAAGTGATCTAGAGAGATTGTGAGAAGGCTTCAGGTAACAGCAATATTATGTTAAAATGGATATCCACTATCATCTTAAAGACAAAATTTGTAGTAGTGAATGAAATGATACGTTAATCTCAGTGCCCTGTAGACAGAACCAGTAACCTGCTGCAATATTCTTCAGACAGGACCAGTATTATTTTCAGTAACCACTGTTTGTCACTTCTGCTAACTTTGGGAGAAGACTTGGCATATTTATTTTCAAAGAATATTTATTCAAGTATTTAGATGAATGAACTCAGTATTTAGATGAATAGCAGTTAAGATTGCTTGACAAGATTTACTCAATTATTCTTGGGTAAATTCTTTCTCCTGATGTGAAGGAGTTGAGCTTGTCCAGTTTGTGATACCCACTGCAATACACAGACCAAAATAAAATATTCTGACTGAATGTCTTAACATTTTAACTGACTTTTGATATCTCAGCAGAATTACAATAACTGTGATTTGGTGAATAGGGCAAAAATCTGTAGAAAGATAATACAGTCACCAATTTTTCTGCTTTATACTTTACAGAATCACTAGGAAAATCTGTTTACCTTGAAAATTTAGAGCAATTAAAACTCAAGGATGAGTCTGTGAAGTTTGTAGTCAAAACACTGTTCCACACGGTTTTTAGTTTTCATGGAATACAAGCAGTCCTAAGACAAACAGTACACTTACATCTAAAAACAAACTAAGGTAAAATCTATTCCATATCCATATAGGTCATGTTTCCCTTTCATCAAAATGACCAATGGTGTTGGCACTCTACCACAGAATCTGTGGATAGATGCTGTTTAATACTTCATTTCAGAGATCATCACCATGTTGTATCACTACATTTTGCTGAACAGGAGACTGTAGAGGAGCTTTTATACAATTACATGCTAATCAGTCAGATTTCTGCTGGCCTAGGAAACCAACCATTGTAATGCACTTTAAATTCAATCATATTCAATCTTATTAAGAAGATCTCACCACCATCACTGTGTTTCTTCTTTGGGGAATTCTTCCAAACTAGCAGTGATTATTCCTCTTCCTCTAATTTTAAGCCTAATCTATTTCTAATTACAAATTTATTAATGGTTCATATATAATATCATTCACCATAAATTATACCCATTTGTAGTATTTACCAAACTCTTATATTTTTGAAGAGCAATCACAGTCCTTCCCAGCTTAGATGTTTTATTGTGTGATTAAACAGTGATTAGCAAATAAATGTAAAATCACAGTGGCTTCTGGACATAAACCATTCTCCTGGAAATCCCATAAATACTTCAGTGAAAGGTTATGCCCAGAGCTATTAGACATTCAACTGTTCTCCTCCCTTTTAATAGCCTTGTATTCCCTAGCTCATCACAGTGGCCCTCCTGTGTGCCTGATGTGATTTCAAGGCAACACAGCACTGCACAGTTCAGATCAGAAGCCTCAGTACTCTCAACCATCTTAATGCTTACCATTAGCAATAGGATGTAACTCTCTTACACATTCTATTTTCTTTGTCTTTCATGGCTGAAAAACTTTAGTATCTCATCAAAATAAAAATTCAGATAATACAACAACTTCTCTCATCTCTCCAGACATTTCCAACAGCTGTGCTTCTGTTGAAAGAAGCTTTTAATAGGACCTTTATTACCTCCTCACTATTGCATTTATACTGTTGCACTACTTCTCATTTCTCTTACTTAGGTCATCAAAGCCTTCTGTGTGACCTTCCTGTGTAGTGGGGCTCCAGTTCACTTTGGCATTACAAGCATACCACATTCATCCATTCTTACTTTTCACATTGAAGTTGATATTGAAAATATTAAATAAGACTGGTTTGTAGTGTTACAGCAAGTCCCTATCAAGAACTCTCTAGCATTATGTCTTTCAGCCCTACTGGTAACCAGTGTTAGCTAATCTCTTAACTGCTTTACCATTAGCCAAAGTTCTGCTGGCAGTACGAGATCCCCTCAGATGAATTTCTACTAATGGTAACAGCAGGTCCTGTGAATGGATGAGTGGCACATGTGTGACAGCATCAGTATTTGTCATGTCCTGGGTCACACCAGCTGAGGACTTGTGTCTGGTTAGCATTCGATCTTTGTAGAGCATGGAAGACAGTTTCCATACCATCGAGGTTAGAAGATAGGTGTAGATGTGGAAGATACATGGGTATTAAGAAGAGGTTTAAATGAGGAAAGAAGTCTGGAGGATGGATGCTATTTAGGAGGCTGGTCAAGACACTTCAAATGAAGAATAAAGCATGATGTAGAGGAAGAGGAAGGAGAATGTCTAGGTAATTCAGGAGTGAAAGAGATAGATGAGGAGTAAAAGTGTAAAAAGAGCAGCTTGTTAGAGACCAAAGGTCTAATTACATATTATTGTTCAAATCAGAGGGAAATTCATGCAGTCTGATGTCCTCTTCATTCACTTCTTATCAACAAGAAATATTGCTTCTACTCATATATTCACATTCCACAGCAACAGTTACACCACACAGTTACCCACTTCCCCTAAGGTCAGACATTTTCAAAAGAAAATTGAAAGATCATGGTTTTGGTGACATTTAAATATAATTTCAATTTTTCAAGCAAACTAATCATCATGTCAGTTACCCACACAGTTTTCTTTCTGGGGTGTTTTCAGAAGCATATTATGATTTCCTCTGAAAAATCTGACTTCAGTAGAATTTCATAAAGGATCTACAAACAGCTGAATTTTAAATTGTCTCACTGAAAATACTAGTCTAATACTTGTTTAAAAAGCTTCCAGGATATGGGGACAAAATCATCATTATTAAACTTGCCACAAAGATCACCAGTTCCCTATATTATACAGAATGATTATGTTAATTTGTGCTAAAATGCTGATATTACATCCGTTATGATATTCTTCTGCAAGGGAAGAAAATCAGAAACTTCCATGTACAGCAAGAGCTAGTAATTTTGAGTTCTCCTGAATACTGAAGCAGAAAAATCAAGCTAATTGTAAATTGGGTCTTGAAATATCATGGAGTTAAAATTCAAAGTGAATGTGTGAGCTAGGTAAGAGTGGATTTTGAAGCCACTTTTGCTTCATGTCTATGTACACCTGTTAAATCACTGCTGTACCTATTTTCCTCATGAATGTAGAGCATAAATAGCACACATTTAGCTATTTCATTGTCCAGAAGAGCCAGCAATGCGTTTTAATATATAGTGCTCGGTTGTTTTTTTCAGGTTTCCAAAGCAATTGCTCTTGCAGTAGAAATGCTCTTACATTAACCTTCCCATTGTGTGCTCTGCATCTAATTCAGCATTTTTGACATAATTTCAGATCACCTGTCATTATTATTTTCCTCAGAATAATAACATAGCCTTTCTGTCAATTAAAACCATGAGTAAAGTACACAAATATTCATGTCTATTTGGGTTGTGGTGTCTGTACATACTAGTTCAAGAAATGCAACTTTCTATGAGGCTTTGGAAATGCATCATATTCAGTAAATCACAAATTAGGCAGCAAAGTCAAACATTGAATTGTCATCTCTGGACATGTTTAAAAGTCACATAGGATGTGGTTTAGCAGTAGACTTGCTACAGTCAGGTTAATGGTTGGACTTGGTGATCTTGACCTAAACGATTCCATGATTCTACGGTATGGATGCTGAGTGGAGGAAAGGTCTGTCAGAGAGGAGAAAGTTACGGGAGAACTATCTCGGTGATGCTGCCTAGAGTCCGCTATCAGGACCTGGCGTCTGTTTGGTACCACTGCGGTAGCCGGAAGCGAATTCGCCTTCTCCTCTCTTTGGGTCCCTCTCACTGACCGTTCCGGTAGCTGCTCGGCTAGACCCGAGGGCAAGGTGGCGAGCGCTAAGCCCGCGCCTCGGGGGCGCGCCCGGGGGGACGGTGCGGGGATCCAGCGAGGTCTTACCTGAGCAAAGGCTGCAGGAGGCCAAGGCCAGCAGCACCACGCACACCAGCTGGGTTCTCATCGTTGCTGCGCCGCTCTCTAGAAAGTACAGTCCATAAATCCTGGGGAGAGACGGAGAGAGAGAAAGAGACAGACAGACAGACAGAGCCCCTCGCCGATCCGCGCCGTCAACCNCACACGGAGCTCTGGAAGGGGAGGAAGGAGGGGCAGAACGGGTTTTTCCCGAAAGGGTCCTGTTCTGTGATCGGGAAAAGCCCCGCAATAATTATCCTTTTATTGTTAAAAAAACTAAAAAAGAAAGAAAGAAAAAGTTGTCGCAGTTGGTCGGACCCCGGCACTGAGTCAGGGGCGGGAGGCGGCACCGCGCTCTCCGTGCGGGAGCATCCTGATGCACTTTGCCCATGCTCTCATTTACCTCTCCGTGCAGTGAGGGATAAAGCTGGGAGAGGACCGCACGCCGGCGACAGTCAGGGGTATTAAGCCGGCTGTGGGCAGAGGCTTTGGGGCATGCCGCATGGAGCATGGGCAGGGGTATAATAACCTCGGGATAACGGGCAGGAGTAGATGGAAATTTAGAAGAATAAAAATCTGTGAGAAAGGGAGATGGAAAGAAGTAACAGGGAAGTAATTTGTCAGCGATTTTTCACTGATGCTGAAAACATTCTGGTAGCTGACACGTGAAGCTTTCTAATACTCCTGCAGAGCGCCTGTCGTTAAGCCGGCAGTGATGGTTCAAGAGAGTGCTCCTAAGAAACGTTTCTCTTAAGAAGTACTTTTCACGGATGATTTTTACAATACTTATCTTTCTTCAACTATCAGGCTCCATGAAGAGCATCCAGAACTCCAGCCCCAGTAAAACACTCGGGGAAAGGAGACTGGAGACAGCGCGGCGGTGGAGAGCGCGCTGCCCCAGGAGCGAGTGCGGTGGCAGCTGGCGGCCTTCGGGGGGTGGAGGTGTTAGGCTTTCACCGCTCTTCACAGCACACCCTGCCCTCTCTGCGTGCGAAGGGAGCTGGTAGTTGTTCCTAGTTCTCCGTATGCCTTCTAAATCTCATCTGAGTCATAAAAGGTACAGAAATTATCCGAAGTGGAGAGTAAAGCAGCGCAATCTGTATCATGTGAGTGTATATAACGTAAAGCCAAAGGCTCACATCAGCCTCTATTGCGCTACTGTGTTGGTTTTTTTTCCTTACACACAGACAAATGCTCCATCTGTTGAATGCAGATATTACAATGTGGAACATTTTGATCTCTGAACATATTTAAGGACAGACAGACACACCACACATAGCAGGAACGCACTGCATGAATGGTACACTCTGCTAGTGTGAATGTTCTCTTCACTGCAGAAAGATTCCCCCCAGAAACGCAGAGAGCATTATCGAGTGCTGATTTCCTTCTGTACCTTCTGTGCCTATCCGTGCAATTTTAATGTTGTTTTTTACTTACAATACATAAATAACACTCAGAAATGAAGTTGAGTGCATTCCAGTGGTATTACATGTTGTAAGAACACGGGTGTTTGTCTACAGCTGAAACACATCTTTCTGTTCTACCAAGGGAGAATTTACAAACAAGCAAAATCCCCAAAACATGATTATCACATTATACAGACTGTGTTACCCTGACAAAAACTTTCAGCTATTGCTCATCTACCTTAGCACAGAGCTTAGATTAGAGAGCCACTCACACTCTGCTCTAGTCCTATTTCCTATTATTCCCATGATACAGAAAGACCAATCTGCAGCTGATTTTGCTCTGTGGGTGTTCTGCAGCTCAGAGAGCCCTATGAATGGGAATCACATTTCATATATATTTTCTAGTGCCTACTCTCTGTCACAAATTTCTTCAATAGTGTAATTGTCCATGTTCTTATGTAACTAGAATTTATAGGCATGAAGGTTTCTTTTTCCTCGAGACCTGCAGTTTTTACTGTTCTTGCACCTGCAATACCAATTTTTCTCTTTTTTTTTTATGCTGATACTATTAATGATTGCAAGAAAATTAATGTAAGGTATGTTGCAGACTATAGCCTTTTTTTAGCATTGCTCTGTTTTCACCTTTTCTTTTCTCAAGGCAGAAATTCAGTGTTAAAAATCTTCCTTGCTTTCTTATCTTGTGAATGTTCTTGACATATTGTCTTCAAGTCCTCCAGAGCAGGCACAACTGAGCTTAGACAATTATATATTTTTCTCAATAGAACTGAACTGTCTTCTGTTTCAAAGACACGTCTTTACTTACTAGGATTTCTCTCTCATTCTTATATCTGTAGCTTCTACTGCTCTATTAAGAACTGCATACTAGGAAATGCAACCCTTTCAACAATTAGGACCCTAGATCACTCTAACTTCCTCAAGTTATCTTAGTATCACATTTCTCTTAATGACAAATGTGTTACAGATAAGCTTTTATAAGAGAAGTAACTCCTCTTTGGAGATCTCTTTCTTTCTTCCCCTATTTTTTTTAAAAAAATATTCCTCATTTAAAGAAAAAATATATAACTATTCATTACTGCCAGTCAGCTTGCCATTACTTGCCCTCAGCCAGTGCTTGAGACAGCCTATACAGGCCTATAAATCAGTGCCACTCAAAACAATGAGGCACCTCAAGACAATGAAACAGTCAGGCAAATAGCAGATTCACGAAAGACCCAGTACATGAACTCTACTTTGTCATTGGAACATAAATTTACCATCATAACATAAGAATGACATTCAACGTTATAGCTGTAACCAAACAGAAGGAGAAAACCACGCTGCTGATCATCCTGCAGTAGAAGGTACTGGAGATTATAATAAGGAACAGTCGATGTTCTGGTTAGCAGTCATATGCCTTGGAACAGAAATAAACACAGTGAGAATGAATGGAAGGCAACTCAAGCTGTTCAAACTTGTCATTAAATATCTTAATGTCTGAATGCTGGGCTGGTTTTTTTTTATAGAATCTTTTGTTGGGGTGTTTTTATGGGTCTTAACCAAACCTCACAGTAGTTACAGAAATGTAAAAACTAGAAGAGGAATCATTCTGGAGGTGGTCATCAAAAAACCCCTCATACAGCAAACTGGCTCAGGATGCTTACTCACAAGCTCAGATTTTAATTTAGGTGATTAAGCTGCTTTGCCCCTACAACAGTTTGGACTATCAGCAGTTTAGGTTAATGTGCTGAGCAAAAAACCAGTGAGTCAAATGAATTTCTATCATGTCGAATCAAGGAACAATAAGCTCAAGCAAAGCAGCAGGACAGAGAGGGAATGGTATTCAGAGCACATTTAAAGCATAAAGCAAAGTCAGACACTGCAGCTGAATTTCCCAGGCATTGTGAATTCTCAGCATCTCTTTCACTGTGGTTCCAGTATATCTAGGAGTTTTTATTCTGTTTGATCAGAACAGTGATGCCCAATACCTGGTGGTGTATCTACCTACTGAAAGTCTCAGAGATCACCTGAGCTGCAGAGGATATCAGAAAATAATTCAAAAGTAAAAGATTCTTTAGTATTCTTTAGTAAATGAAACATCATCTCCACTTCAAACAAAATCTCCTTTACCCATTCTGTGACCTGATTTTTTATGTTTGTGTGGATCTGCACTTTAAGATAACCTTGAAGAGTCAATGTGTAATGTTCAAGAACTCCCTGCTGCATAAAAAAATCCGAACACATAAGCGAAGATATTATTATTTGAAGCAGAAATACCTCTTAATATGCAGCACAGCTACGGTGCATTTAGCAAAGTGCTGCAGATTAGTAGAAACTTCTTGGACATCTCATGAGCTATGTCTTTATGTTTTAAAGTTTCAGAGTCTGAAACTGTGGACATGATACTCTGTGTAGCTTCTACGTGTGAGGTCTATATTGAATGGCCAAGCTTTCTTTTTTGACATGTTGTTTCGAATAGCAAGAACATTTCAGTACCCCAGGATATCTTGATTCTCAAATCACAGGAAAGTTTCAAGTTTTTTCAGAATGACCTGGAGTACCTTTTCCTTTTTTATGATTTTTTCCCCCATTGGAGCTCAGCCATTACATTTTCAGGACTTTGACATTGTCTAACCCTACTTGAAAAAATGATTCTGTGTTTATGGAAATACAAAGCTAATACAGCACCTACACAACTGCAGCTCAAACCACTACAACTGTGAACCTTTAGGTTACAGATAAATGTAACCTTTGGGAAGTTGCTTAGGGAAAATCATTTTGGATAAAAAATAAGGCCTTAAGTAAAGAATCTTCCCTTCTACTAGTAGGCTTTTACTACAGTTCTCCTATCTAAGAAAGCAAGCATTGCAGTTAAAAGTGCCACCACAGTGTGTCATGGGAGTTATGCTTTGGGCACCTCCTCCTTACTTTCACCTCTCAGTGGTGTATTTCCAGGCCAGACTTCGTCTTTCTCGTTTCTCTGCTTGCACATTTTCCCCAAATACCTAAGTTAATCAACTTTTCATTTCTCTCCAGTGAGCTATGAATATTTTAATTATTTTCAGGATATAATATATACAATGGCCATGGATGAAAAGCCTGAAATGTCTTTCTTGAAGATTGCATATTCGTGTAATCTACTGTTCATCAAAGTGATCACACTTTGAAATTCTGTATTAAACAGCAATAGTGACAAGACACAAAGTTATTGTTACTTTAATAGTCGTATTGTTGAACTGATCATATAACAATGATCATTCACAATTCCTCAAGAGAAAAATGAAATTGAACTAAATTCAGAGGAGTGTCTCTTTCTCCATGACATTCAGTTTTTGTCTGCAATTATTCCTCAGTTTTTCCTGGCACATTGCAGCTGAGGACATGCCACAGGAACTGTTACATTGCACCAGTTTAATTACCTCACATAAGAATTGGATCCTGCTCTGTGAAACTCTCTGTTTTGTGTTTCTTGCTACTTTCACAAATGTCTTAAATAATTATGCTATTTCCTTGCATCCAAGAGACAATTTCACTCTAACTAGTTATTTAGAATCACACAACCATCAAAAGATCTCCAGTTAAAAATAGTGAAGAGTAATTCCTCTGTGCCTAGTAGGTCAGTAACAGTATGGTGAGACCCTGCTTCATTTTGACCACATGTGGGTACTTTGCCAGGAGTTCTTAAGAGGTTTCCTAATGACTAGTAAGTTCTTCTCTCTTTTCTTTTCCTTCTCTATAAGAGGGAGCATTAAGAGGCATGGACAGTTTTCCATGGTTCTCCTACTGTAACATAACAAAAGACTAAGAATCACTGCTTTATTTCATGGAAGGGTTTTCATTATGTGATTTGTTAGTTGCTTTTCCCTCTTCAGAAAATTTCATTAGGCGGAGCAGAAGCACTACTTTTAAATTCATTCATTCTATAAAAGATGCTTTCTTTGACCATTTATGAGTAAACCATTCAAAAATCTTCATTAATTCTGCCTGCTTTTTATTTAAGGAGCAATCTTCAGAAGCAAAATATAAATTTAAACAGCTGTGGTTTCAATACCGTGCCAGCATATGCATTCCAAGTATACACCCCTCCTGCAACTTCCAGCCCTTTTACCTATGAGGGATGGAAAGCATCTCTGTAATTTGCACATCTGTGAACTGAAATTTGCATACATAGCATTTAAGAAATTCCTTGGAAACTGAAAAGCAGACATCCCATAAAGACAGTCAATGTGGTAATAAGAATACATGTTACAACAGCAAACACAGGCAACCAATCCTTTACAACACAAGCAAAAAACATGACAGACAAAAAAGAGAGCGCCCTTTCTGAAAAATAAAGTAAGGCTTTGCATCTGAAGAGTCTTTTGCATTTGCATAACACCCTTCAATTGCAGTGCCTTACAAACATTAATTAACTGTAGCCATGCCTAAACTAGAAGGCAGATTATAAATATACACTCCTCTGAAAAAAATAGAAGAAGTTTTGTATCGTCTGGCAGCCTATAGCAGCCTTGTTTTTACTGGTAAGGCTTATCACTGGGAATGCTGAAGAGCTGCAGTCTTTTCCTCTACTCCTTACTGAAGTCGTGTGACATCCTTCAGGACAGGTGTCATGACAGCATTTCCATATGGTGATTACCATCCATAATATAGCAGCATCAAGTCTTGGTTTACTCACTCCTCTCTTTCTCCCCAACCTTCCTCCCAACAGAATTATGTTAGACTGGCAAAAGAACAGTTGTGCTGTTATAACTGCAGGTAAACTAGGGGATTCAGCTAGCAGAGAATGCTCACACCCCAGATTAAGAAGGTGATGTCAGCCGTGCCTTGTGCTCTAGACATGATCTCAGTCCCAAACCACCCCTCTGGTGCATTGATTTGTGCAACTGGAGCCATGTTTAATTGAGACCTAGAGGGGACTGTTTTCTAATCACTTGATGATGTAGCCCCAATCCCACAAACACCTCCATACATGCCTAATTTTAAGAAGATGAGAAGCATGACTCAAATACTAAAACTTGAGCTTGTCTGTATCTGTAAATGCTGTGTACCATACTGAGGAAGATTAAATGTTGATTTAAATAGTGAGGCCTGGACTGCAAACAGAAGCTCTTGATTTTAGTGAGATACCTATGGAATACTTTGGTTATCAACTGAAAATACGCTAGCACTGAAAGTAGGTTTGAAGAGTATTACATTCACCAACTATGCCCTGTAACATTTCACACTGTTGATCTGGGTTTTGAAAATCAGGAACAAATGTTTAGGGCAATGAGAGAAACTTCAGCTTCTGTCTTCTTTGCTCCTCATTGACCTTGGTTTCTTCTGAATGAGTAACTGCTCCAGCTGTACTTACTGGTAACTACAGGCAATTTTATATTCACTCTTAGGGCTAACAAGTAAAGGATATCTTTTGTATAGATGTTTTAATATCATGGCATAGGTCCATATCTCTACGAGCAAGGTGAAACATTATAAGCAAACATCTTTGTTTCAATGAGTATCACCAATTGTTCATGCACGAAGTCCCTATTTACTATGAACAGTCAGCTGAGGTCTTAATAAAGAAAAAAATAGCATTAGATACTATCCGTATAGAGCTAAGAGGTGTTAGAAGGTGTGAAGGAGTTATTTATGTTGTCTATGACAGGCTTACACAATAGAGCAAGTATAGGTAGCTCCTACTCCCTACAGTCTAAAGCCACAGAAGGATGTACATCATGGACGAACGTCTCAGTGTAAGTGGCAGGTGCATTGAAGCAATCATCTTTATGGGTTTTCAGGTACCCGATTTGGCCTTCACATCTGCAGTGCTTAGCTTTGTTCTTTGGCATGGGTAATTCAAATGGCAGTCCTTTCTTGCCACACCATATACGTTGTGATTTATGTAGTTGATTGTATACCAGTCCCAGTCATAAGTTTGTGCACCCAACCAACTAGAAGTGTTTTGAGTAAAGTCTACAAGCCATCACACCAGTCTGCAGGGTAAGTCATAGTCACAGTCAGGGTCTGACCATCTGCTCCCTAACATACATCCTCTAGCACAAGGGAGCTAACCTTAAACAGTAAAGTCTCCATACCTATTAAAATCAGTGGGACTTAATTATCTAAACAACTTTGTGGATTTGGACTGAGGCAATGCTAAGCCAAAAGCTTCTATACCTTTTTATTAGATAACTTTATTTCCTTTATACTGCTTCAGGAATTAGGATACTGGCAGCCAGCAGGATAAGGAAGTAACCAGTGGAGTATATTCTTTTTATTCTCTATAGTTGAGGCACTGAGGCCTCAGGCATCTTATTTTCTTGCTGAAATCATAATGACCAAATTGGCTGTGAAAGAACACATACTTGACCAAGAGGCACAAAAGGGTTTCAAAAGAGCAGCAATCATTTACCAGGAGGCAAGCCTTTTCCATTGTGAGGAATTATACCCCAGTTCAATCCATGATAACATCTTCAGGAAGAGAGAGTGCCTTGACATGCCCATCTCTGCTACATGAACTGTCTCATCCTCCCAATTCTTTTTGGTCTGTCAGATGCAAGATGCATCCCACATGGCTCTCTGCCCTTTGAAAATCTTCCTGATATATGGTCTGGAATGCCATCTCTGGCATCGCTGTCAGAGACATTCAGGCACGTAAAATCCTCCTAAAGCTTTTGTTAGAGACCTGTGTTCCTGATTGGAACTAATGCCAAATTTGTGAAAGAGCAAATGTGTCGGATTTATGAAGAACTTGGATAGTTTTATTATGTTTGAAATAGACAAAGACATTAGAAAATACAATATCAGATATTCTACCCCATCTGGAGAGTAAGCTCAATACAGTTTTATCCTTTTATTTATTTATTTATTTAATATCTGTGCCTTTAATTGATCCTATTAAAATATCTTTGTTCTGAAATTCACCTCAGCTTTATTCTTAAGTTGATGTTCTCTGCAATAAACCTGCTTTCCAGTAAGGATGAAAGTAAGAAAGCCTTTTGGATATGAATTACTGAAGTCTCAACCATTTGGTGTTTTGCTGTGGTTTTCTTTTGTCTGAAGGAGACAAAACAGTTGTGACTCAGCATCTCAGAGATCAGTCTTTCCTAACATGCTTGCAGTGCGGTTTGTTAGTGTAAGAACATTGGAACAGGCTGCCTAGAGTGGGTGTGGAGTCTCCTTCTCTGGAGACTTTCAAGACCCGCCTGGATGTGTTCTTGTGCGACTTGGTCTAGGTGATCCTGCCGTGGCAGGGGGATTGGACTAGATGATCTTTCAAGGTCCCTTCTGATCCCTAATGATTCTATGGTTCTAAGAAGGCTTTGATGAGAAAAAACTCCCCAAAAGTACACAGACTGGGAATTTGTCTATAGCTATTACATCATATGTAGAGTCCTATCCTGCTGACTATTTTTAATAAGAAATGGAGTGAGAGAAAGATTTACAAACTGCTTCAGCCTAGAATTTTCATATGCTGAGTATTGGAAGATTTCTTTTTCTTTATGATGTCCTCATTTTTTTTAAAAGCAACTGATGAACTGGCAACATGCCAGTGTAAGATTATGAAACAGCAGCTTTCTGCCCCTGTGGAGTCATCCAGTGATAATTTCCATCATGAGACAAGGTGGGGGCAGGGGAGTGTAAACATCTGTTTCTGCCCTTCACAAATATAGACAAAAAATAGAGGAGGAGTTATGCTGCCATTGAGGTAGGCTTTGAGTATCTTCCATTCATACATGGAATCTAACAAGGAGAAAGGTCTTCTATCTTGATTTGTGTCTGGCCCACATATGAACCAACATCTGGAGAAGTTCTGTCTACACAGGAAGATTAGAACAGGCATGCTGGGAATGTACATCAGGAAAACAATGTCAAGGATTTTGGTGGAGAGCTGACAAGCGATAGGTTTAATGGGTACAGGTACTGACAGGATCTCAGGGACTGGCATTAAAGGAGAACATGAGAAATCCCCCCATAATGACTGGCATAGCACACACCTCACGGGGCCATTTGTCTCAGATGTTTGTATCTAAAAGATGTTCTTACTCAGCAGACAAGAGCACACTTGGAGACTTGGTTCTTCCTGAAAAATCATTTTTGTTAGCAAAGGTCAGATCTAAATACTGTAAATTATACTTAAGTTACAAAAATAAAATAGAGTGAGTTTCTATATTGAAATTTTAAATAGTGACCCACAGTTAAATAATGAACCAATTGATCCAGCCAAGTTGAGCAAGAGCTTATGAAATACAGCTACAGGAAGAAAAAACAACATATATATATGTTATATATATATATATATACATACAGAGGAATCAAAGCTGGCCATCAGCATGTCAACAACTTAATTCTATTAAAAACTCATTTCAAAATGAAAAATACATCAAAAGAAAAGAGGAAAATTTACACATAGGGCATGAAGATGCCTTCCCTCAAAGGCTTTCTGCTGTATAATACATGGTCCCTGTCCTTGTTAAAACTTATATAATTAAAATTTGATTGGAAGAGTAGAAGTAACAATATTGTTCTGCAGTTTGTGGTTAGAAACCTTTTACTCTCCTACTATGTGAAATAAGATTTTGGGATAATCCTAACTAAATGTAAACCTCAAAAACCGTGAAATGTGAGATCAGTGAAGCATTACCACTGCACGCCAAAAGGCATACAATGAATAGTCACTTTGCAAATTATGTAGTGGAGTGCAAAGGATATAATCATTAATGGAGGTTTAAAGACTGAGAAAAAGTATCAGCTAGAGAGTTGGAGACAAGATACAAGAAGAGTAGTAATTATCATGTTACATCCAGTCATTAACAGAACAGAATCACACTAAATGTCTTGCTGGCATCATATCTTTTCTGTAATAGTGGGCACTAGCAGGTGTTTAGGGAAGAGTACAAAAGCAAGACAGATATGAGAAAGTCTTTCTACTCTCAGCTTCAAGAAACCAGTGACTCCAGTAGTTTTAGAGCTGAAAGTTTATTTGGACCACTCTACTTAATGGTTCCCGCGGCAGACAGAATGATATTCTTTCATAAACCTCAAGGCTCACTTAATTCACTTCAGCCTCTTTACTGCAGACTGTTCAAGTATATAACTGACAAATATTTACACCATTACAGAAGTAGGAACACATAAGGGACAAGATCATTGTAAATTGAGAAAATGATAAAATCAATCACAGGACATTTTCTCAGCATCTACTGAAATCAAGGAGACAAAGAAATGAGGGACTGGATGAAGAATGTGCATACCGGGACTGCCATGAGCAAAGAACTTGATTCTGCATCTGGAGAGTTCCTCCTTACCTATGTTTAGTAGTACTTAGCGGTTGTAAAATATGAATTATAGCTCTTTATCTGCATTATTGAATAAAAATCCGCTTTTTTACTGCTATATTAAAGAGTAGGAAAATCCTTACATGGAAGTCCTTTGCAGAGGTTGCAGCAGCTGAGGTGATGCTACATCTAGACCCAACCTGTAAGTCAGAAGTAAACCATGAGGTGTAGTATATTTAGGACTATGTTAGTAGCTAGTGAACTGTGGGAGAAGGAAGAGGAAAATACAATGAGGTTTGAGAAACAGCTGGACAGAGGTGGTAAAGACCCAAGAACCCAGTGAACTTTTATGATTTCTATTGGCTATATGTTCCCTCATCTTGGTTTCACCTAATCTCTTTTGTAACTCATTCATACTTTTTTTCAACCTAAGGTTTGCAGTCAGAGGCAAGATCTGTCATTTACTTACAAGTACAAACTCTGTGTGTGTTTATTTTAACTTTGTTGCCTGACTATTTCTTTCAGCAGCTCTTTGTACTTAGTACTTTGAGAAATATCTGTTTCTTAGTTCTATATTATATAACTTATTATAGACCTCTTATAATAGATACTCACTTTTATTCAGATCCAAATCTTACCTCTCCAACTTTCTCCTTACATATTATGCTATTCGGTATATTAAAACTGTCTTGCTGCCATTCCACTTCCCCTCCAGCCCCCCACCCCCCCATCTTCTTTTTAAGATGAAGTACCTGGAATATTCAAAATGTAAGCTCTGAATGAAAGCTTGCTTTGGTATAGTGAGCTTTCCCACTTCATTCTGTATTCATTTCTTGTTAATTGTTAACTCTCCTTTTTAGTTTGTTTGCATTTGGTTTGGATTTTACCACTGCAGAAGGGTTGACCTAAGCGAACTACACCAGAGAAACTGTTTCTGAGATAAGATGGTTAATTTAAAGGGTAGTTTAGAATTTCTTCTCAGTATATTACTCTGTATTTATCAACATTACCTTTACTTGCCAGTTTATCACCAATCACCAGCCTCCTGAGTCCCTGCTGCAAATCTTCTCAAATAAGTTGAGCAGCACAAATCCACACCTCTTTGAAGACGGAACTCCCAGTTTCCTGCCTTTAAGCTGGTACTGACCTTTCCCTCTAACTCTAATGGACCATCTAGTCCAGTGTCTTGTATTCAAATACTCGGCTGCATTTAGAGCAGACATAAATATTAATGATGCTTTAAATTGAGGGAAGCAAGGTACCAGAAGCAACCTATGCACATTAAACTAGAGCAAGGTGTGGGAAATTTATTCTGTTCCTAAGGTAGCTTTTGCTGCCTCCATTGAGCTGCTCACTGATGCAGCCAGAATGAAGTTACACAACATGGCTGAGACAATCCAGCTGCTCAGAGCTGTTGAGGTGTCTTTCTCACATCTCTCTGCCCACACTCTTGGCCACATGGGCTTGTTTCTCTCGTCACATGCCAGTCCTGCCAATTGTCTGACACCTCAATAAGACAATTTAACTAGTCAGACCAACAAAAAGCTGTTCATTCACTTTTCTATGTCAAGTCTGTTTTCCATATGTTTCAAATGTTGAATGGTGTGAGCATGAAGCCTGGTTTTACAACCAAGACTGCCACACAAGTCAGGTCAGGAGTCTGTGACTGGTGGGAGAGGAATGAGACCTCCCCACTTTGAAGAACAGCAAGCCACTAGATTAGATTAGAATAGATTAGATTAGGTAATTTCATGCAAACCCTTTCTTAGAATAGGTTTCATTGAGCTGTCAAACTGCCCTACCACCCTACTAGGCAGCCAAAGGAGGAGGTCTTGACCCCTTCCCCTATTTCCAAGCCCTTTTACTTTCCTTCCTCTCTTCCATTCTCCAGGTCCTACTTATGGTTCAGATCCTCCCTTGCATCAACTTTGGAAATGATATCTGACTGATCTTGTCTGTTTGCAAGGTAAGCCAACTCACCTTACCAATCAGCCCAGAAGATAATTCCAAACCTTTGTGCTAGGTTACTTCAGTTTACCAGGGGATCAGATGAGACCACAGAGACTGTGTAAGATAGGCACTGAAGCTAGATGATGAGTAGAAGTAAGCACAACTGCTCCTTGTTGCATGTATAGAGTTAATTTGAAACTGCCCCTGTAGGATCAAGCACCCAGGATTTGCTTCCAGGTTCATTCTTCAGTAAGTTTACCCAGGTGGCAGGTGAGACTCTATAGTTCCCTTTCCTTCTTTAAATGCCAGAGAGATTTCTTGGCGTGTATTTCTGATGATCTCAAGTGCAGTGCATACATATTTTATAGAGTGGTTTAAAAAAATGAGTCCTGCAAACTGAACTATCTGCTATTCATTCATTACTTCTAGGAGGAAGACATGTTAGAAATCAGTTTAGCTGACCTTAGCAGCTCATGGGTGAAAAATGCAATGCTACCAGCTCTTTGCCTTTTACATGTTTTGCATGAAGAAAGCATGATTAGAAGATGATCATATTCAAGACTTGAGAGGTGGTTGGGTTTTTTTTAAGCTCTCATGGTATGCTGGGAAGTTCCAGGGCTTTGGTCTGAAATGCTAACCCAGTATTCCTGGAAGATCAGAGCTGGAGTTTAAAGAAAACTGAGGACGTGTACATACAGATACAGACAGTTTGAGGCACCTTGGGATTTGAACAGCAAGCTTGCTGAACTGTTGTGTCAACACTGCCTACAAAGTTAACCTGTCCCTCTGAAATGTTTTTCTACTGTTTCTATTCTGTTAACAGACTTGTTTATGAGCTGAGGATTGGAAATTCATGTTTCCTCTACTACTGAGAGAAAAAATGTGTATTTTCATGTTTTTATGTATGTATTTTTGTAAACTCGGTATTTTTGCCCCCTGTGGTACTTTGTTTAGGCTCTACAGATTAATGGAGCACAGAGTGAAACAGCATGCATTCTATTTTTTATGTTCTACTAAAGGGCTTTTGGTCTTGTTTTTAGCAAAGAGCAATGTTCCTCATTCTTCAGATTGTCTCCTTTATTACTTTGCAAGACTTTATCATACACCCACTTACTTTCTTCCTGGTTTTGGTTAGCATGACTGTGAAAATGCATAGACTGAAAGCCTTCTCCCTCAGCTGTGTTGAAAATGTGTGCTTATTATGCTGGAGTCTTTCCTTCAAGTTGTATGAATATAACAAGCATTTTGATTTACTTGTGTAGAAGGCCTCCGTTCCCACAGTATCTTTGGTTGAAAATTATTTTGCATTGTCTAATAGAAGAGGAACAATATACAAGGTATTTTACTATTTGAATAAATTAAAAGTGTTGAGATGACTGTTCTGAAGTAATAAAATGAGCTACGAATATCTACACATTCCAATTTATTTCCATAATGAATTCAAAGTTAATATTACTCTGTAGATAAAGCTATTTCATTTTACCTCTGCCAATAAAATTATTCTCTAGGAAATTCTACACTGATTTGCTTTTTATGCCAATAAGCTTTGAACATCTCTTAGGGAACAAAAAATGTTCTCAGTCCTTAAAAAAGAAAGACATCTATGGGCTTAAAGTGTTTAGCTTTATGTTCATAAGATCAAAATCAGACTACTTAAAATCTGCCCCAGCAGCAGGATAAGGAATGGGAAGGTTGTTTTGCATCAGTTTCCCTATTTTTGTATTATATGGATGATTACCCAAAGAAAGCTTTTAACAGTCTCTGGTTCCTCTCTTTGTAGTTACAGCTCAGAGAATTTAGAGGCGTGGGATTGAACTGAAAATATGTGGGGTATTCCCAGAGCTGCCAGTAATAGGTAACCCATGGAATGGGCCTTTGCTTTGTTTTCTTCAGGCTGCTGTGACTATCTTGGCTAAGGGAGGAAAGGGGAAAAGAAAGTAAAAGCCTTATTTTCAGATAAGCCCTTATTCTGGTAAGGTCCTATTTTATTCCCCCCCACCCCTCTCCCCCAGTTAATAAACAATTCCCTATTGTGCTGCACCTTTGGGTGCCACATAAAGAATTTGCCATGTAATATGTGAGAAACAAGGGGGGGAAAAGGCAAGAAAACCAGGAATGATTAATATGTATCTGTTAAATAAGCTGCAGAATGTAGAGGACTATGGTAAGCTGGAGACTTCTCACCTTCCTAACAGCCCCACTACCTTCACCCACTGCAGCCTTTGGGTCCACTTTTCCTCACTCTGCTCCAAATCAGAAGAGGTGAAAGGGAAAAAAAAATAAAATAAAAGGTTATTTCCTTTTGAAGTTTTAAAAAGTTTTCCCTTCTGAAGCCTTATTCCAAATCTTTTGTTCCCAAAGGGTTGCAGTGAACAGGAACTGTACTGTGTGTTCATTTCCCTTCTGGCAACATCAGCTTAAAATAATGACCAAAACTCCTGCGACATAGTAGTACGAACTCAGCTTTATGGTCACTGTCTCACTTGTTCTCTGCTAGGCCACACTCAGAGAAATTTTTGGAGGTGCTTTTAGTCTTTGAAGGCTTTCATGCAGATAGCTCATTTACTTAAAAATCCAGGGAGGGCAGAGGGGCCACAGCGGTCTGACTTTTTGCCTTCATCTTCCCATTACTTGTCCAACACCTTTGTAAAGATGCATTGAAAAGGCAGGCTATTATACACTGGGAACTGGTGTAGCAACTGTTGCTTGTCCTTCATTAACGCTGGTGTTTAGCTGAACGACTTGACCTGAAGTGGCTGGATCCTCCCGGGGAAAGTTTTCAACCCTTTTGTTGTGTGTTGTTAGAGTTCCCCACTAGAGCAAAACCCCTTCTTCCCCATTTGCTGTTTGGTGCCCTGAGGGTGACAGGCTGAAAGTTTAACAATTTCTGTGCATAACTTCACATCACAGGAGCAAGTGCGTACTTCCCCCCGCTCCCTACCTCCTTTCTTTTTCCTGCTCCTAAACGCCTCCTTCAAGTTTGCAGCTGGGCAGGACTCCAAAGGTGCAGCAGCAGCAGCAGCAGCAACAACAAGCCGGAGTTCAAAGTAGGCAGTAAATTGCACAACTTCCAGCTCATCGCTACGCTCAGTGACTATTAACAAGCTGGAAGGCGCTCGGGGAAAATAGAGGGGAGAAGGGAACTCCCTCGAATTGTTTGGGGATCGCTGATGTTATGCTTCTGCCGCTGGGATCATGGCTCCCTTTGGAAGGAATTTATTAAAAACCCGGCACAAAAACAGGTACAGAGCGTGGGTGCGAGGAGGGAGATGTGGGATAGGGTTTTCTTTCCTTTTTATGTTGGTTTTCGGCTGGTTCTGGGGGGGAGGAGGAGGATGGGCTGCTCCAGACCCGCTCCGCTCCCGGGAGCTGGAACTCCGGGACTCACCTGCGGGTGGGAGCCGGGCCGGAGGGAGAGGGTCGGGTGTGTGGAAAGAAGGGGCAATTTTGAACCCTTTCCGGCTAAACCGAGGCGAACTTTGAAGGAGTCCTGTGTCAACGAGGTGAGGCTCCGACGGGGCTGGGGGGAAAGCAAAGGGCTGGCGGCCCCGGCCGGTGGGAGGGGACCTGGAGCCCCTCATCCGCGCTGGGAAAACACTCCTCGAGTTTCCCACAGGACGGGTCGGGCTCCGGGCCCCCTCCGCCGGCAGCTTTCCCCTGCTTTAATGCGAAAGCTGTGGTCTGAACCCCCTTGAATTCAACTCCATCCCCTAACTCGTCCGCTGGCTATAAACCTGGGAGGTAGGAGAGCACCGAATTTCCAGCATGGGCAGGGGGGTTGGTTGGATTGTTAGCCTCCGGTCCAAGCTGGACTTGACCGCCTGTGGGTTTATCTTTTGCCGAGAAAAATAGTGTGACAGCTGTGGTCCCTGGGCTGGGTCCTGAGAAGTTCTTTGTCGGGACTTTGCCCCTCACATCGTGCGTACTTCTAGATGCCACACGCACAGCAGCTGCAGAAAGAAGAGTTCTGTAATAATTGTAAAAGCTAGGATGACACTAGAGTTTTTAAGAGTAAATGTGTTTGGCTTGGAGTGTATTTGCTTGGACCCTGTGGAATTCACAGTGGCTGAATTTGTCTCAAGACTGAGCAGAAACTGTTCACCGAAGTTTTGGCTCAGTGAGAAACTCCAACCTCATTTGTAATCTCTTCTGCACATTGACTGCTGCTTTTCACTGAAGTTTAATCCTTGTTTAAGGATAGTCAAGGGAAAATGCTTTCCAGAGGCAATATAATTGGACTCTGAAGTCTTGTAAAATTGTCCTGATTTTTTTCCAGGTTTGTCTTTTGTTTTTCCCCATTCAGTACACTGAAAGTTATTCTCGGAATGTATGTATCTGTTGGGATAGTGTGAAAATATTGATTTAGCATATTGCATGGAATGTAACTCAGAAAGACTATAACATTTCAGGTTGTAAAACCAGAATACTGTTTTAGAGTTATTATTAAATGTTATTGATTAAGCATTAAAAGTGTCTTGAAACAGAAAAACTGCCATGTTCTTCTCAATTTATGTTCAGAAGAATTCAAAAGGAGGGCATGGACTCTCATGAGAAATTGCTTTTACATAAAGTTGAAAATTTATTAATATCGTTTTGCTTCTGTCATCAATTACCTGAATAACTGTGAAATCACAACGTGCAGTTCCACTGTTTTCAGTGGTGAAACTATAATTTAAATGTTTAAAATATCTCTGCACTAATTGCATCAGTCTCACTGTGTTTGTGGATGTGGCATTTTATTCATCAGGAGAAGAAGTCATAATCTAAACCTTTAAATAGACAATAAAAATTAAAATACTAAAGGACCCATTACTCTGAGCATGGAGCACTTTCTTATTTCAGCCTCCTCCCCTTCCCTTCCTTCCCACCAAAAGAAGACATTAATGCCTCTGATGGCAGAGAGATGTTATGGCAATAAGAAGGAGCTGAAATTGTTNGTTATTCTCTATTAAAATGTTAAAATGTCTGTGTATTTTATGTTAGGTTTTGATACTGAATTTTGAGAATAAAGCTTTGCTTATGTAGTTAGGATCTTGTAGCCTGATTGAAGAGCATTGTAATAACTTCTTTTTCATTATCATTGTATCTTCATGAACTCATTTAAAACCTTGAAATGGTACTCAAGTAAGCTTAAAAATCTTTTGACTGTGTTTAGAGCAGTATTTGGGGAGGCAGAACTTGAGGCTCATTATGTTTTCTTAGCCTACGAGTAAAGAGGGGTAAAAAAGAGACAGACATATAAGCATGCATTTGATCTGCTGCTTTGTACTAGGTTTAGCGCTTGTCCATCTTTAGAGAAACTTGGGTTTTTTGCTTTTTCACTGCAAGTTATTCATGACTATTTGTTACCTGCCAAAATAACTCCCTCGTGTTATAAGATAAATAACTGAGGAATAAAATCTGTTTACAGAAGGAGGACATAAAGTTTAGTCAAGGCAACAAAGGTAGGTGGTAGCAGAGCCAGAAGGAAAATTACATCATTACAGTCATTTGCTCAGATAACAAAATGACACCTCTGTAATTGGTGTTTGTCTTGCAGCATTGCCCACAGAGCGCAGATCAGGGCCCTGTTTTGTCGTAGACTCTTCACATCACAAACTGTCAGTCTCTATCCCTGTAAGAAATAGGTTGCTCTAACTGTATCTGTGTGCAAGAGGCAGGGGGTTTTGGCGGTGATGTCACAAGCCTGAAGTTTACTTCAGAGGACAAAACCTCTACCAAATGGTTTCTAGTATTTGAAAGATCTCCAGCTGATATTACTGTCTTGTGCCTCTGAGATCTTGCTCATGCAGGGAAGTAGCACAAGGCCCAGGTAACCATTGGATCATTGTAAGCCTTGATTTAACTTCTAAGGAGCAGCTGCTAGGAATGTACCCTCAACATGTTTTTCTTGACCAGAAAGGAAATGAGTGCTATCTCAATATCATTTTTTTAACAGTTATGAGGAATTTTTATACTATTCTTGACATCATGTCAAAGACATGACATCCAGAAATAATTATGATCCCCAGAGAGTGCCTGTGCTTGTCAGCATGTCCTGTGGAGAAGAATACAGCAGAAAGGTAGTTAAAACCATGCCCCACCCACCCACCAACCCAAATCTGATCAGGAGGCACAGGCTGTACCCTCTAAGGCAATAAAGGAAAAAGGACAGTTTCCTGCAGCACTAAGCCTGCGTAACATGAATTTGGAATAGTGGTGACGTGAGGAAATGCTCAGCTGAAGATGGAGTAAGAGAAAGGGGACTGAGTTCTTTGTAGATAAGGTATAACATCGGTCTAACAGAATGCACTGCACAGATCTAGAACAGCTCCCTATCCAAATACAAGCAACAAATACTTGCAGTGTTTATGCACCAAGATTTTGAATGGCATACGATTTCCTGGTGGTAGCAGTGGTAGATTTCCTGTGGAAATCTTTGAACCTGTGACCTATTGATTTTCTGTAAGATTAGGACTCCTCTGTTCTTGGGTTCTAGATATGTTCACTTCTGAAAATGAGTCTTTGGGTTCATTTAAATACTTCAAGCAATAACCATTATCTAAAGGATATCTGGATCTACCAGTGTCTTATCTGCCCAGTGATCTCACACCAAGAAAGCACACTACATTGCTATTGCTTTTTCTTTGAGGCCACTTCCTTGCTTTTTCACATAGCCCTTACCCAAACTTGCTGAATCTCTGCTGTTCATGCAAGTTGTAGCCAAGGAAGTAACAAACTTAAAGGGAGAGCATACAGATAATCTGCCTTCTTCACATACTTCTCCTTAATGCTGTAGAGGTGTCCTGTTTAGGTCCAAATAGCTGGAGAAATATCGTTCCCATTGTGGTTCATGCTGGTTCTAAGTTTACAACAACCACTTATATGGCCTGTTGACATACAACATATCTGAACCCAGAGCACTGTTTGGTGATGAAACAGTTGTGTAGCAAATCTGTTATTATTTAAGTGTATTTATTGTTTTTCTTTTCCTGTTTTGTCCCGCCCTTCACTGACAATGCCTCGGTGCTACAGCAGTTAGCATAGTGTTTCTGTATAGGAGATAAACATTTACTTTGTCTGCTCTTTACGTCTGCCTCTCTTTAATCAGCTCATCTCTGTTTCAGAGATAGAAAGATCATATATATCCATTCATTCTTACAAGATGTAGAGAGAGTTCTTCCCGTCCTGAGAGTGAGAGGCCCCTCCCCAGTGAGAGAAACATTCAATTATTCTCTCAGGTTTTATGTTACAGTACAAGGTAATGAATTAGATTAGAGACTTCATCTATCTGATACTGACCTAGCATTACCATGTTCCCTCCCTTCCTCCCTCCCTCCAGTAGTTTCGCATTGCATCTAGTTAGCACAGTGATTTGACTATTACTCTGAACATCTCTGCTGTTCCACGGTTGAGTACGCTGCTGTACATTTTAAGCCTTGGTGAAGCAAAATTGGAAATGCTCAGCATTTAGGTTTGGACTGCAAAAGCTCTTGGAGATCAGCTGCTTATCTAAATGAACTGTGTATGACCCACACTGTAAGTCTCATGGGATCATGTGAGATGTCTAATACTTTTCCTCTCGGATGAGCATAGCTGGAGAAAAGTCTATATGAAAGGTGCTTTTTGATTCAAGACCACAAGGCATTTGGTATGTATATCGGAGGGGGTTGATAAAAGCCTATTTACAAGCAGTGATGCTATCTGTGTTAAATTCTTAGATTGAAACGGTGGTGCTTGTTTGGTAATGGAGTTAAAAAAACATTCTTTTCCTTATTTTTCACTTTTCCTTCAGTGTGAGATGTGTTAGCGATTCATCAAAGAGGTTGTTCCTTTCTGTGCCAAAGTTCATACACTGTAACTGAGTCTCTGGTCTGGCTTGTTAGCTTTGTCTCGGGGGGTCAAAATGGTTGCATACATTTTCTAATAATCTTTGTACGTATTTGTTCACTTTCAGGAAAAGCTTTTCATCTGGCAAAACACTAACCTTATTTCTGAAGAGTTAATTATCTACAGTCCCAGGAGGGTAGACAGCAATTTCAATCCAAAGGAGTAAATAAAATGAGTAATAGATGTGTGTAATACTACACCATCTAAAGAGCGAGCATTACTTAGGTTAAGCTGAAGCTAACCTGAAACACCAATATAATTCAGAGTCAGGCTGAAAAGACACATTTTCAGAAAAAGAAACGCATTTTTTTGTAATACAGAAGGAAAAATCTTGCTGGTAATTGGTGATTTCCTATGTTATCTATGAAAAAATTTGCATTCTACATGCAGAAAAAAGACTCAGGTATATTGCTAGGTGTGTATGAGAAGTAAAAGTTCAGAGCTGGGGACATTTTTAAAATTGCAATGGCTTCAGTAGAAGTCAGTGACAGTCACAGAGTAGTAGTAATTCTTGATTGACTGACAGTTCAAAACAAAGTCTTATTTTTGGGTTATTTTTGCTATGATGAATAACAACCGTTTGCAATTATGGTCTTAAACATTCTTATTTGCAAGTATTAACATCACACACACTGTACAAGCCTTAATTAGTTTGTCCAACTTCTATATTTAGTATGTAGATAAAACTTTATTAATAGTGGCAGAAAGTCTGATGCAAGGTAGAGATTTTGTTTAAGACCACACACCAAGTGAAGCCTAGAACTGAACATGGGACACGTCGGTACTCCATTGTGTGGCTCACTGAGCTGTTGTCACTTCTGTTGTTTCTCTTATGTGTTATGATCATGTACATGGTGACTTTCTGTCTTCACTTGCAGTGCTACCATATCAATTCCTCAAGTATCACACAGGAAATGGCAGATAGGAGTCAGAAGGTTTCAGGGTGAACAGAAAAACAGAGTGATAAACCGAATGGAATTAGAGGGGAAAATAAGGGACTAAATTTGAGCAACAAAGACCAGACCCATCCTTTAGAGAATATAGGTACTGAACAAACACAGTTCAGTGTATTTTCAGGTAGGTAAGGTATTGTGTTACAGGCTAATGTAGTTCAGAGTTCTCTGAAAATTTCTTATCAGATCAATTTCCATTTGGTCTTTTCTTGTTATCAGCTATTCCATACCTATATCTCCCATTAGAAAGGAATACTGAAAAGTGAGTGCACTTTTCAGCAGCGTGCTATCAGCTATACATGTAGAGCTAATTAGTGATCTTGGACATTTCATTCTTTGGGGACCCTTGTCCAAAAGAAAACATTCATGAGCACCTTGCTGGAACTTACCCAAAATAGATGCCACAAGGAACCACCAGTTGCTTTTTCCTGTCTTGACCCATCCAGAAATGCACTTAAGGTGTCTGTCTTGTGATAGTGATAACGATACCAACTTGTGACCTCAGACAACTGATAAGCAGACTTAG
This sequence comes from Upupa epops, assembly GCA_013397515.1. Taxonomy (NCBI): domain Eukaryota; kingdom Metazoa; phylum Chordata; class Aves; order Bucerotiformes; family Upupidae; genus Upupa; species Upupa epops. The sequence continues at coordinate 82,187 of VZRI01007143.1, forward strand.
TTTTCCTTTGCTGTAATTCAGGTGATAATATTTACATGCCTCAGGAAAATCAGTAAGGCATGACTAGACAGTGTAAAATCTGTTGAGACACAAAGTGTGAAAGCCAGACAGTGGGAGAGGTATGAATAAAATCTGGGAGTTCCTTGTTTCTCAGTCTGGTTCAGTCCACTAGAGCTGGCTGCCATGCAGAGAAATGAGAAATCCACGGTAGATTGTAGAGGTCTGATTTAACCAAGGAAAAATGGCATGTAAGGAGAGTTATCACAGAAAAGAAAATACTGTTTAAAATGCCCCTAACAGATTTTGAGGAGGTGAACAGAACGAAAGAAATGTAATTTTTCAAAGAAAAACACTAAGGAGGGTTTTCACCTGGAGTGATAATAAAGTTGTCACGTAATGATATTTTTAGTTCTCTGGAGCTTAATTCCTGACATCATGTGGAGAGGAATAAAAGACACCAAACTTGAAAGAAAATTTTCCAGTGTGAGTTTGGCACTCCTTTAAAATGTGCTTCATTAAAAGATGTTTCATCAACTTTTGCCTATTTCACTCTCATTCCTGTCTGCCAGAGTACGTTTGCCCCTATCAATTTGAATCATGTCATTCATAGTTTAGATGGTTGCTAGACATATTTTTTTTAACCATTAACATTAGAAGAAGTCAGATTGCCAACAACATTTCTTATGTTGTTGTCTTGGAGGTGATGCAAACCTTTGCAGGTATAAATAAGTTTACCTTACTAGACTTGTAAGGATGTGTGACCTCAGTGGAATAATGTAGCTGACTGAAGACTACTAATTTTTAAAGGAGTCTGTCCTTGAGTCTTGACCCTGCAATTTGCTCGGTGTCAATACTTTCCTTCATTCATGTGAAGGAATCACCTTGCTTTCCCTAACCTCCTCCAAATTCGAAAGGATTATTTCTACAGAGGGTGCCTATGTGAAAGCACTTTTAAATTGCAAAGCTTTTCAGAGTGACAATCGGGGCAGTGTTTTGGTGACACGGAGTGTGCTTCCTTTGCCAAATGAAGAGATAAGATTCTGCTTGCTAATCCCAGGGTGGCTTAGTGATGTTTATAAATGGGGATCGTATGCCGATGTTCAGCTGTTCTTGCTTCTGTTGTCTTCATAATTGGTAAATTGATGTTCTGAACTGCTGTTTCACTTGGACTTGACCTGTTGACAGACTTCTCCTGTAGTGTTTGCCAAGGCATTAAGCATACTTGTTTAACCTGCATCTCTCAGAGATGCTTTGTTGTTAGTGTCCTGTTTTATCAAAAAGCTCTGTACAAATCCAGTTTTCTAACAAAAACTCAGGATTGTTATTGACTTTCCTAGACTTCGGTACTTTAAGGTCTAGCTAGATAATGAATTATGCTTGTTTACCCATGAAGGCCACTACAGGTGTATTTTTGGATCTGCAGTTGTGGACGATCGCAGTGTTTACTGTTACTGACTCTCATACTGTTCATACGATTCGGGTACATGATCAAATACAAAGGTTGAGATTCATCTTACTCAACTTGAGCCATTGGAAATGTAGGTATCTAGTCATCTAGCTACTCTTTGTAGTTAATGGATACATCTAAACACTACCAGAGGGCAATTCATTCAGCCATAGACAGGCTTTCAGTATGGCATTAGTCATCATTTTGGAGGTGCCTATCTTATGCCACTGATTACAGAGGAAGGTCAGAAAATTATCTTTGACTACACATCTATATTTTAAATAGCTTAAGGTAGATGACATGAGCTCCACCCCAATCACTTTCAAAGGGAAGAGCTCCATGGAGCATGCTCAGACTTTGTAGAGCACCTAATTAACCATCTTTTGAACCATTAATTTTAGAAATTAAAAAGAGAATAGTGAATGGAGAGTTGAATTACAGGTGGATAATGTATGATTAAGGGAGAACGATCCTAATAGTATGGATGTCTTCCTTGCTGTTGCCACAAAATTCCTACGTGGTGTTGGCCAAGTCACGTAAACCACAGTTTACAAAAGTGGTTACTCATTGCATGTTGCTTATTTGCTAATTCAGTGTCCTATAATCTGCCTTCCAAATAGTCTGAGCAAGGAAAGTTTATGGATGTCCTGCTTCGGACATCCTAAAAATATCAATCCAGTCAGCCAAGAGTATGAACTTAAAGTGATTAGTTTTGGCCAAAATCTCTCCGAGTTTCGTTTGTGAAAGGAGGTTCTGTCCCCTCAAGAGTGTGTGAAGATAAATTCAGTCATGTGTTGTCCTGTGAATCAGTTTAATATCTGGTGATAAAAGGCACTTAGCAAAAATTAAATTAAAAAAGGTATCTTCTATAAAGGGTAGTAACATACCTAGTAGAGAAGGTGTACTGTGGGTATATAAGCGGAATAAACACAAGTAACAAGTGCTGGATTTATGATGCAGACTTTGGTACTTAAGTGTCATTGAGTCATCTAAGATAAAATGTAAGAGTTTAAAAAATAAAAGCTTCACAAAATTATGATTAAGTCCTGAGGTAGTAATATTTTGATTGGCAGCATTCCCTATCCACCTATAGTCCCATCGTGTCTTACACTGATCCTAAAAACCCTGCAGCTTTGTGTCGCCCTCAAACATTAGAAAACTGAAGCAAAAAACTAGTCCTTTGCTTTTTTCCACCATGAAGTCCATGTGCCACAACATACAAAATACACCAGGTGCCATGGTGGCCAGAACACCACTGTGAGAAGCCCACACTGGTGTTTTCAATGCGTACTTGTCAGGAAAGCCTTGCTGGGTTTTTCTAAACTGAAATTCTTTCAGTACTTCCTATGGAAGCAGTTCCATTTTGTGCCTAGAATAATGGGATCAGTCTTTCGGTTGCTGTTCTAACTAAATATATTTTTCCTGCAGTGACCATCAGGATGTAGTCTAACAGAACCTAAATTAGTGCTTCTGACCGCTGCAGGTCAGTTCCTGCTGAGTTTGCTGATGTCAGCAAATCCCATGGTGAGGAGTCAAACCCTTCCATATGATATTTTGTGGTTGTTTAGGTGTCTAAGAAGGAATTATGAATTTCAGCAGTGGGGTAGATACCTGAAAGGGGCAATGCTCAGTGTCTGCAGTGCCTCACTACTTTCTGTGGCTCTTTCAAAACAGTACTGTCTGTTGTTCGGATAGGAGGGAGTCAGATATAGGATGTTACAGAGAGACTTCACCTTGTTACAGATACACTGAATCAACTTTTATAGAACTGAGTAGCACGGAAAACTTCCACACTAATGCTTAGAGGCTTTGAGTACGTGACACCAACTTAAGCATATTTTTTCTGCTACGCCATTTGTGCATGGTAGAAGTATTCTCTGTATAGGTACAGATATGACAGTTCATGTCGTATGCAATCATGTAACACAAACATATAGAAGATATATAATCAAAGTTCTTATTGTAGTTCTAGTCTGCATCAGCTACATCTAATGTACAACAACATCTATGATGACCCTCAAATCACTGTGTTCATGACCAGTATGTGCAGAAATAGCCATTCCCACAGATTGCATATGCATGCATATTGCAAAACTGGGTAGACACAAGAGTTCCTTCAAAGTCAGAAGACATAATGTGAACCTGTCATGGAGGAATCCTAAGTATGTATACTTTCCCAAACATCACAGAGTTATTTTGCATGGCAGAAGGAAGAACGTCTTCATTCAACTGTCACTGATGTATCTATACAGCTTATGAAGTGCCTTATTAGAAGTAAACTGCCTTTTTATCCTCCCTGAGCTATGAAGTCATCCGAGTTGCTCATATGTTGAAAGGCTCCCCACCTGCAGACGTTTGGCTATGCAGAATAAAGAAACATATTCATTTGAATGTTGACTCAGTTTGACTTTCTGTAAACTAAACACAACAAGTAGTTTGCTGTGTCCTTCCACTGTCCCAGACCTGTTGTGGTAATCGCTATGCTGCCATAGACATGTGGTTCATAACTAGCCCTATTATTTCTTTGGCCTACCATGCTCTTTAGACACAGACAACTGACCTTGTTTTGCTTCAGCTGAGTCCACTGCAGTTTTTGGCCCCCACTCACCATGTGTCTTCGTGTGTCTCACGTGTCTTCATGTCTCATATAGTTTGCATCACAAACAAGCAGCTCAACTCTAGTGGGAGGGTTATGATCTCCTTCAGGTGGCCCCATTTAGCAGCTCATTATCAGTATGCATTATGCTTATTCTAGAACAGTCATGACCATTCAAATATTTAAGATTCGTAAGTTTTTTGTGTCTGCCACTGTTCTCTCTCTCTCTCTTGCCTACTCTTTCTTCTTTATGTTGACCTAGTGGATTTCCCATTTTTCTTGATGTTTATGATTCAGCATTAGCCTTGCTTCAAGACAACAAGTCCTCCTTTTTGCCTTCCCCACCTGTAGCTCAGCTGGCTAAAATTAGTTTTGCAAGCTCCTGTGCCCACTTAGCACACCCATTGCTAGGGAAGAGCACAGTTGGTGAGGTTAACAGTTCATTTCATTTGTTCAGTAGCTTCTTCAGAGAGGATGTGGTGATATTTCAGAGAGCCTATCAGCCTGTATCTAACTACATATTGAAGCACTCATTGATAATCAATTTTAGAAAATTACTTGAAAGCATAAGCTGCACAAATGTAGCAGGTTGTCAGTGGACATTAAAATGCTTCAGATTTCTTTTTTTAGCATTTATGTTCTTCTTCTTGTTAGCTTTATTATGTAGCTAGTATTCAATTCAGCTCTTTAGGGTGAAGATTTCTGTAAGAGTCCACTTCATCATCTCATCTTTTTTTTTTCCCCCTTTCAGCTCTTCAAATACTGTAAGTAATAGAACACATTTGTCACAGAATTATTTTTCAGAAGGTTCAAGGGAGAAATTAGAGAGAAAAAAAGAAGAATAAATTGTAAATGAGGTCTTGATGGAAACCCTTTTGAGGTGACATCTTCAATATAATTTAATGAAAGCACATGAAATGAGGAAGATCATACAGTATAATTTCAAAGTGGGGTGGTTCACTCTCTGAAGAATTTATTGTAATAAATACAGAAGAAAAAGCATATCATGCCTTTTTCATTCCTGGCAAACTGTAAAGAGGTACCAAAAAAACCTGCTTTCAAAAGTCATTAGATGTCAAAAAGTTAAGGAAGGGTGTGATGTTTGATGAGATGGATCAGAAAGTTTACTGTTGCACAAAGGCCAGCCCTAAGCCCTCTTTTCTAGGCTCCCAGTCACTCTCTGCCATTTCCTTTCCACTGATGCTGTTCTCACCTGACACTGTAGAACCCAGCTCAAATAGCACTGCTCGCAACACAAATGACAAATTTCCTCTCTTCTGTTTTTGTTTGTTTTCTGACTTAGCTTGCTGCTCAGTTTATCAAGCTGGAAGCCTTTGGTTAAACTAGCAGAGCTAGCATAAACAAGGAGATATGAATGTCAGACATCAGCCTGCCTAAATTATTTAATGATCCTTCAAGTCCCAGTAACCTCAGTCACTGATGTCTATAAGACCAATTTAACAATAAAAATAGTATTTAGGATAATGACTTTCCTGAGGTAGTTACCTTGTAAACAGTGTTTTCTATTTTGAGGATGGGTCTGGGAAGTGTTTTAGTGTTTGTAAAACAGAGGATACCAATATTTATTATACAAGGTTCCCTTTCAGAATCACAAAGTACAGTGTTCAAACTCTGAAATTTACCGCAGGCTGCTGCTGGAGCAGCTCCAGAAGTAGTAACAGCAGGTAGCCATCAGGGAAAGACTAAAAGGAAAAAAGACACTTTGCTGAGCCTGAGGCCAGCTTGAAGATTGCTAAGACACCAAGTCCATCTAAAGTTTCTTGTGAATGTTGCTGTCATCTGCTTCTCACAGTGCCACTAGGAGACAAGAAGTGCACTGAACTGTTTGAGCCACACACTGTGCATAAAGGGTCATATGAAAGTAGCCATCCCAGCCTCCATTAGACTGTGGGTTATCAGAAAGGTGGCATGAAATGTTAGTATTTCCTTGTCTGTGTCTTGTTTCTTAGCTCAACTTACTTTATTATCACTGGTCTACATACAGTGTGCTTTGTTCATGCTTTGGCATTCCAGATCTAACCTCAGAATGCTTTGTGTTTATTTCTTCACTGGGCAAGATGTCAACAAACCCAGGGGAGGGAAATCGCATACATTTGACTTTCAACAAAAGCCGAACTGAATTTCATGGAACAACAACAACAACAAAAATTGTGCTTTCAGCCCTTGGAATTCCCCTCTCTTCTTTGATCTCAAAAGCTTATAAAAACCAGGGTGCTTCTAAAATGCAGTTATAAAAGTTCTAGTGGGAGAAGTTAGGCTTCCAGGCAAAAAAAAAGTTAGAGCTGCTATTACAGCTAATAGAGAATTGGTTTATCTATGTCCTAAATGAGCTATATGTGATTCTGCTTCCTCTGCACTGTTGAAAGTGACTTTAGAAACGTTCCGTACGTTATTATTAGAAGCCCTGTAAAGCTTGTACAGTATAACTAGTGCTTAAATATGCTAAGTACTTAATAGTCACAGGAGCAATGAAGAGAATTGTACTTTTATAAAGCAGAAAAATTCTTGACGTAGATAAAAACATACTAGTGGCATCTTCATTGATCATCTGAGAAATACTCCTCAAAGCCAGGATGCAGCATTTACTCTACTGATAAACTTCAACTTTGTGTGTTGCATAGTAATACTGAGGAGTTTGAAAATGCCCTTCTTCCCATTCTCCCATCGTGGTCCAAAGAATTGCTACCAGTGTATCTGCCAATGTTTATTTTGTCTGTTGAGTTTTTCCTGGATCTTCCATTCCTGTATCACAGCTGCTTCCTCAGTACCAGTTTAAAATATACACATCAAAGCGTGTTTTCCCAGTAAAACAAATCATTGAAGCTATTGTTGCTCAACTTGGAAAATATTTTGGTGGACAACTCTGTTTTGAAACCTGCAGTGTCAGGTGTTAAGCCACCAGAAATACAGCCCTGATGCAATAAAAAATGTTACCTGTCATGGCACTTTGTGTAAGCAGCACACGTACAGATGTTACTCACTGCAATTCCAAACATTTTTTGGGACTAATAGTCACTTAGCAAGCTTGTAACTTCAGAAATGATTATTTGTCTGTCAGGAATGCAGATTTAAAGTGTGGTTGTAATTTATAGAGAATGTGTACCCTTAGGGGAAGAGGCATCGTTTCAGAGGTAAGACAGGAGAAAAGGCAGGGACAGACAGTCTTCATCTGAATGGAGACTGCAGCCTTTGCACTTATCTGTAAGTTAAGTGATGAGGAGCATAACTATCGTATAGGGCAGAGTTAATAATTGAAGGGGAGGACTTTGGTAGCCTTTTGGTTGCCTTTACTGAAAATCCATGTTTGGACTTTGCAAATGAGATTTTGCAAAACAGCATTGGCCACTGAAGCAATGGCCCTGAGTTTTGTCATTATTAAATGGGACCACAGGGAAGCGTTTGGTGTGATCTACCTTAACTGTCACTCATATCTAGTGAGCAGCATGTGTAATTCTTCTTACAAGGCATTTGATCATTTGATTTCTTTCTCCTTGTCGATGGAACATTCTGAATTAGTGTAACTTCTTGGCTTATTTTCTATATAGCATAAACTCTGCTATCCATCTGTTTATCGGATGATAGGATTACTACTGTCAGTCTGTATTGGTTCTTTTATAATTCTGTTAAGTACTGTCAAGGGGGTTCCCCCCCCTCATTTTTCTTAAATATTGATCTCTGTTCAGGCACCTATGTCCAAACAGTTGTGAGAATGCATGATTTCCCATGGGAATTTTACTGAAATCTGACATTTCAAGTCAGCAAGAGCTCTGGTGTGAATTAATTACTTGCAATAAAATAATTATCTTAGAAAATTGGGTTATTTTTAAACTGACATACCTTTCCAGCTACTTTATGTTATTTATTCTACGTCAGAATAGTATTATTCTGTTCCAATTTGAAATGATTTCACTGGAATTTGTCATAGAGCACTAACATAGTGTAAAATGATTGGATTAAAAAGTCTCAGCCACAGATCATTGCTCAATTAAAATGTATGCAGTTTCATACAGTAGCTAACGATGGCCTTCCTCTGCAGAAGGTGAAAAGGAACTAGTCATAGCTCTAAGAGCAGAAATAATTATACAACTTATTTTTCAACTGATGTTGCAGATTAAATTGTTTCATAAAGGCTTCTTGACAGTGCTGGAAACTTTCTGAACAAAAAATGTATGCAATTTAAAAGGAATTACAGAATGAATATAAACTTATACCAGGAAAAATGTGGTGTGCATAGATAGCTAAACTAGCTCTTTACATTTCCTTGCTTCGAGTATTTGAAATACTTCAGTTAGAACATCCAAATTGCATATATAAGTAGTTTTGAAAAATGTTGCTTGAACATCTAGATGTCTAATTGTTTTAGTTTTTATTTTTAATAAACAGCTGTGCACATTTCTTTAAAGGAGGAAGCTTTATCATAAAGCCACATTTAATGGATATAAAAACAGATGGCAGAGAAAGATTTATTTCTTTTGGAATAATGATTTTGTTTTCACAAGTTCTGTGGTGTTCTTTCCTTGTCTTACTGAAGTATTTGGGTGATTATTTGTATCCAGGGGTTTTATTCTTATTATAGTAAAAGTACCACTCCTGCCTCACCATGAGCTATGTATTGCCCTGATTTTCATGTAATGCACTGAGTGACTGAGTTTCTGACATATCCTATATGTAATTTCTATCTCCTTCGTGATATGGACTGTGCCTCCAATAGTATTTTTTTTAGGGACAGCTGAAGGGGAATGGGAATGCAACTGTTAATAGGCTATCTTGAATCCCTACAGCTTTGGGTGGTGAGAAAGTAGGTACTTCTTCATTGGTACCCTTAGGAAATCCAGAAGCATGTAATCTACTTAGGCAGGAGCCATACTGAGTATAAAATTTGGCCTTTATTGCTTTTTGAATGACTTTACAGAAGGTGACAGGAAGTTAAGAAAAAAAAGGTGGATTAACTGTGGTTAGTCTGAATAAACTTCATATGAACTTTTAACATGATCCATTTGTGCCTCAAAGGTTGAAATACTTTCTGACCTCAGCTTTCATATGATCTATGTGTTCTTTACAGATTCAATGTTTAAACTCACTGCTAAAAATTTATTTAAGATTAAATTAAGTTAGTTTCTTCCAAGCAAAGGCTGCAGCAAATGGCAGTAATAACTTTGCATTTTTGCAAATTTCATAGATAAAATTCCCACAAAGCTAAAATAGGTGTTTATCTTTCCTCTCAGAATGATCATCCACTTTTGTATGCTCTTTATCTATATTTATGGTAATATGTTTAGATTTTGAAAAAAAATAATTACAAAAGCAAAATTGTGCTGCCATTTCGAAACTGAATATGGTGAGTGATCACCTAATTATCCTTCACATAGCCTGACATGCAAATGTCACTGGTAACAGCAGCTCACAAATAGCATATAGCTTGTGTCTTATGCTCCTAATGCGGGTTGTTTGTATCAAGTAGGTATCCCTGTAATATTGGCCTCTCCTGATTTCCAACAAGTAAACATAATTAAAAGCCATTAGATTTCTTTGATAGGTAGTTATGGCTGGGATCTGAGACACAAAGATAACAAGGTTATTAGTGAGTGCTTAAGGAAGGCATGTGTTCTCTGGGCCCTTGCACATGGAATAAACATCTCTGGGCGCAGATCAAAGAGAAGACCATAGCACAAACACATGCTTGCCAAAATCCAAGTGGGCAGATTTTCATGCCTCAGCTGCATGCTCAAAGACTTGAAAACACCAGATTATTAAGTGATTTTGTGGCAGATGTCTTGTTTTCCCGGCATGTTTTATGTCATCGTGTCAACAACAGCATGCTTGGCTGGGAGCTTGTTTTCCACTGTGCAGTGTTGCAGGTAGGAAAAAAAAGGCACAGAATAACTTCGTAAGGAGCTGGGAGTATACAGCTTGAGAAAGAAGGGAAAGCCTGTTGAGAGGCACAAGGCACACAGCCTTGCCTGAGTGTGCCTAGAAGTTTAATGTTTCTTACTCCAGGACAGCACTGAGAAGGGAGACACCAAAATTTTGTGAGAGGACTTTGTGGCAGTGATGCAGTAGGCAAAAGGAGGATTGTCTCTTAAAAGCTCCTTTTTATTCCTGTTCTGCCATTCTGGTAATTCACATTGAAGAAATGAATTATTCTGGGTGTTATCTTGACATAATGTAGGGATTTACTTCTTACAAGTTTAGAAATACTTACTATGGGAAGGCCTGGAGAACAGCACACCTGCCTAAGAGCTCTGGTCAGCTGAGGAACACATGGCAGCCAGTCAATCCTAAACCACAGTTCTGATCTGATTTGCTGCAGATTAGACTGTATGTTCAGCTACTGAGGTGAGTACGTTCACCTATAGAGATGGTTTATGCTGTCAGATACTCAGGCTGTTCATAAATTATTGTTCTGTTGCTTCTTTTGCTTTGAAAACGACCATGGTTTTTGGGGTCTTTGTGCAAGCACAGCTTCAAAAAGAAAAGTTATGAGAAGTTTAAAATATTTGGAAACTACAAAATCTAATTCATTTTCTGCACTAAAATGGACTAAATTAGGTATAGTGTCTGTTAGCATGGAAGCAATCTGACATAGAGAATAATTAATTACAGATTATGTGACCCTTGCAAATGCAATGATGAAAGGAGAAAAGCGACTTTATTACATTAAGACTTACAAGAATATTCCAACCCACAGACATGTGCAGCGTCTAACAGGTACAACTTCATGACATCTGATTAACAGTAATTTAATTCAAACATAATAAATATGATTCTTCCATCACTGAAAATTAAAATGATAAAACATGAATTCCACAATACTTTCGTGAAAAAATGACCAAGCTACTTCACACAGATGGGTTTCCAGCATAAAGTCTTTGATGGCAATTTTATAATTTATTAAAAATATACTTTCAAGCAAAGGATTAATGTATTGCTTTCCATGTCATTCACTTTTACCTGCAAATTTGTTTTCTGTATATAGGGTAATGGAACAGGCTGCCCAGAGCGGTTGTGGAGTCTCCTTCTCTGGAGATGTTCAAGACCCACCTGGATGTCTTCCTGTGCAACTTGGTCTAGATGGTCCTGCTGTGGCAGGAGGATTGGACTAGATGATCTTTTGAGGTCCCTTCCAATCCCTAATGATTCTGTAATTGTATGATTACTTCAATGACTACAATGAAGGGAGAGAATAGTTTTATGTGTTCTTTTTTACTCAACAAAGACTGTGTTTGACACTATCTGAAATTATAATAATTAAAGAATTGGACAATAAATTTTATTTAAAAAGTCCATGATAGGCCACTTCAGTTTGTCAAGTTTTAGTGGAAGATAATAAGGAATGCTTTTGATTTTTAAGAAGACATTAGAATTCCAGGCACTGCGAGATTATAAATGACTTGATAATTCTCTTTGATTAAAAAAGAAGGTTCAAAAATGTAGTGAGGGTACTGAATAAAGCTGCTGTGATTTGTAGCTGATAAGTTGTGCCAAACACATGGAAAATAATGAAAGAATTTGTACTTTGAAGTTCTCTTTTGATCCAAGAATTACAGCAATGGTCAGAATTGCCCTTTTTTTTCTTCTCTCCTTTTCTGTACAATATGACACAATAATTACAGGGTGTATGTGACATACACTATACATACATACATCTATTTATAAGTATGCTTTTTAATGTATAAGCTACTTGAGTTCTTTGTGTTCCTGAGTGTTCATACATTATCCATTCAAACAGAGCAATGACTAGTTACAGGCTTCAGTATGTTAAATATATTCTAGACAGAGTGAAGAAGAATCTTTCCCAAAAAAGCTCCAGTTGATGTCTGGGTAGACAGGTGCATCATAACTGAAAAAATAACAGGGGGTGATAAACATCTAAAAAAGTTATTGAAAACAGTCATTTAAAATGTTATTTATATCCATAGTTTTTGCAGCGATCCTGTAGACGTTGCTGTAGAATAAACAATGTGTTTCCTTCACAAGCTTGCTTAACTCCTGCTGGAGTCTGCAGGAAGTCCATGTAAAAAACTGGGTATAGCAAAAGTATTTATCAGTACGCTAATCCTTAGGGCTATCTAGGGGTTATCAAATTTATTTGAAGATTTACTAATATCACAGAGAGAAACCATCTTCATAGGGAAGGTTTCAAGAAGCCCTGAAGAAAACAATAAGCTTCTGCTTAACTCACAGTCTGTTACAAGCTGAAAATACCCAAGTCAAGAAGCTACGGCAATCAACCCAAAACAAGAATAGAAAATTAGGAGTTTCAAGGTACAGACAAATGTAACGAGGCTCTCAGGAGAATGCTGAAAGACTGAGGTTATTCTAATTCCTTGAAGGTATTTATTGATTGCCATTTCTTATATTTTATGCTGGTTTTTTTCTTGTCAGTAGTTACATAAACTTAATGACTGGTACTGTACTTTTGTTTCCCTAAGCCAATTATTTATGTATCAGGAGTGAACAAGGGTTGAGACACTGTTTGCAAAAGTTAATTTTGCATAATTTGTGTAGTTTACCTGATTTTTTTATGCCTGTAGTGTAAAACAAACAGTGAATTATTTTACAGTCAGAGCTGACTTACCACACAATTGTCTATTTGTCAGACAACACTATTTTGATAGCATCCTGTATTCTGTAAACAGAAAACCACTCAGACAATTACTTTTAGCTTGTGCCATACTTAATGGTAAAGCTAGGTAATCTGACGTCATCCTTTATCAACTCCTCCTTTTAAACGTGAATATTTGGTTTTCTTTGTGCCATTTTGCCATTCTCTTCCTGTTCCATACTTTCCTATTTTGAGAAGTGGTCTATGAAAGAGTTATTTATATGCTGAACACATTTTACAGCAATTATTCCCGTAAAATGCTAGTCTGCAAGAAGGAGCTATTGCAGCAGGGAAGTGATGTCACTACTCAGAGTAATCTGCTAAATCACAGATTTTACACTGAAACGTTCCGTGACCTGGAACTGCACAGAGCTCTCTTGTGCAATGGTACTAAATAAGTCACTCGTGTGTGGTTTATCTCTGTTCATTAGCAGTCTCGTGCCTTTTGAGGATTATTGCCTCCTGGTCAGAGTGGCACCTAGAGCTGAGTCAGTCATAGTCCAGTTTGTTGAATTGCAGTGTGTTTGTCATATTGTGTAAGAATTAAGGAAAAGAAACAAGTAGGGTTACTTTAATCATCGTAGTGTGGAACCCTAATTAAGCTAAGTAAGGCTCCATTTCTACTACATCTCATAAGAGTATAAATATACTGCAAATAAGATCTCCAAGACAGAAACAAATGCATGGAGCCCTTTGAACACTGTAATTTAAATTTCCAAGCTTTTCTGTCAAACTAGGCTTAATCTCATTCATTCAAATGAAGGGGAAGTGATAGCAGAGAATCCAGAGCAATGCATTTTCCCTTGGGGAATTTATCGTTTTCTGTTTTGTCATTTGATGCAAAGGGACAAATCAGCAGATCTGGGCAAAGAGCACATGATGGATATGGAGGCTAGAGGACAGGAATAGACGAATATCCTGGGCAAGATTCCACAAGACCACTCTGACAATATGGGCAGTGCCAGGTTACTCAGAGACAAAATCAAGAGTAAACTGAATTTATAAATTTGGTCAGATTA
>VZRI01007143.1:95916-124152 GCA_013397515.1 Upupa epops
GTGGTGAGACACTGGAATGGGTTGTCCTGGGAGGTTGTGACTGCCCCTTCCCTGGAAGTGTTCAAGGCCAGACTGGATGGGGCCTTGAGCAACCTGGTCTAGTGGGGGGTGTCCCTGCTCATGGCAGGAGGGTTGGAACTAGATGGTCCCTTCCAACCTGAACCATTCTGTGAATCTGTGAATTATCCACTCTCTGTGCTCCTCTGATTGTATTGGTTAAATAGCTACAGGAGCCATTATGAGATGTTAAATACCTGACGTTAGGTAACTTAAAATGCTTTGTATTATCTCACAGCTCACTGGACTCCAGGCTGTTTGGTACTTCAGGGAAAGCAACACATTTGTTGAGAGTTGTTAGTGATAAATCGCAGTGGAAAACAATGGTATTAACTCTTGTGTAGTTGCAGGTGTGGCAGCAAAGCTTTAAATTTGTCCTGTCATCAAGTTCTTTTAACTTAGGTGATATTCTTTTCTCGGTCTATTTGTGTTCAGTGTATATTTGGAGTCATCATTCTCTCTTTCAGAAATCTCGGTGATATTAAGAGCTTACAAATGTTTACGCAATGTCTGTAACCAGAAGAGATATGCAGATCTGAAAGTTGTGTTATCCTAGGGCACTCTGGAAATGTAATGCAGATTGCCAAATTTTATCACTTATTGTTAATACAGACTTATTATATCTACAAACCCTAAATTTGATGAAATATTTTCTGTATGAGAATCTCATTCAGCTCATTAATATCATAGTAATCTCATTAATATCATAGTAATGATATTAAAGCAGTAGCTGAGAGTGCTTTTCTGTTACTTAATGCAAAGTTATTTCTTTATATAACTGAAACAAGTACATTGTCTTGTACAGTGACATGGGAGCGTGGCAGTCATCTCACATAGTTACAGTTATTGTTCATGCAGTCTGTGCCATTGATGTGTAGTTTATACTTGGTCTCTTGTTTTCTAGGTCTCCCAACAAGGACATGGCTTCAAATGAAAGAGAGATTGTGGTTTGGGTTTGCCAAGAAGAGAAGATTGTGTGTGGCCTGACAAAGCGCACGACTTGCGCAGAAGTGGTTCAAGCACTGCTCGAGGAACATCAGGCAACATTCGGAGAGAAAAAGGTCCTTTTTGGAAAACCTAATGATTACTGCATTGTAGAAAAATGGAGAGGCTCGGAGCGAGTACTTCCTCCCTTGACAAAGATTCTGAGGCTTTGGAAGGCCTGGGGGGAAGAGCAGGCTAACTTGAATTTTGTGTTGGTAAAGTCGGATGCTTTCCTTTCATTTCCACTGTGGAAGACAGCTGAAGCTAAGGTAGTGCAAAATGTGGAAAAGCAGTGGGACCTCAGTCCAGCAAATTATATGAAGATGTTGCCCATAGACAAGCAGAAAAAAATTGTGAGGAAGACTTTCCGGAAACTGGCCAAGCTTAAACAGGATAGCGTTCAGCAAGAGAGAGACAATATGGAGACATTGATTCACCTGATAATTTCTCAAGATCATACCATTCATCAACAAGTCCTCAGAATGAAGGAACTAGATATGGAAATAGAAAAATGTGAAGCAAAATTCCACCTAGATCGAGTGGCCAATGACGGAGAAAATTATGTGCAGGACTCCTATCTAATGATCAATCCAAATGAGGCTGAGCAGCAAGGGAGTAGGCCAGATGACCAAAAAGAGATGCATGACTATTTGACCAAGAGTGAGGGAATTTTACAGGTTGAAGAGAGACTAAAACATCACAAGCAATTAATAGAGAAGCTGTGTGCTGAGATTGAAAGAGAGGTGCATGGTATATGCACAGAAAAAAATGGAGATGATGTTCACACAGAGGGAGCTGCTAATCCTGAACTGGAAACTTCAAATTTGGAAAGTGTAAAATATGAGTTGGAAAAAAGTATGAAAGATGGTCTGAGAATCAACTCATACCTGAGCTGCATTCAGAAAGAACTTACATACAGGGACTCACTGCTTCAAAAGAAGGAAAAAGAATATGAACTTCTTACAGAAGAATTCAACTTACTACATGTTAAAGACAACATTGAAACTAGGCTTCCATCAAATCAAGAGCCACCTAAGGGCAGTGATATCTCCGGTAACAGCACTGCTGTTCCTGACTTTGTTCACAGAGTGACTAATCTGGACATAAATGATACAGACTCTGACACCGGAATCAGCTCTACACACAGTCAGGACTCTGAAATAACTTCAGGAGACATGGTACTGCTGTCAACATAGTTGAAAACAGTCATACATTTATGAAAAGTCATATTTTGGAGAATATTTATAAGAAAGAGTAAACCTTGTTGTCTTGAGCATTTGACTTTCCAAGATGTTAAAACTCTGGCACTGCATTAGCAAATTAAACAGCATCTATTTATGTGCTCAATAGCATATTTGTGGTTAAATGTGCAGGCAGTCTCATGGGTTAACTGCTAATAGGTGTAAGGCTGTTGGCTTTGTTAAATCAAGAGACTGTTTAGACCTTGTAATATTGATACTCAGTGAAACAGGAACATTCTGACTGGCTTGGACCAATAGTCTGGATATTTGTTATCTCCTGATCTTTAGGTCCACTTCTGCATCTCTCTAACTATTAAGGAATGTGAATTCGAGATAAGACCAAACCATTCAGAGAGCTTGAATTTCTGCTCTGTTGCATTAGTTTTATAAGTGGAGTTTCCCTGCCATGATGCTGCTGTAAAGGTATATCTAATCAAGCATGTAATTTGTTAAAGAATAGCTCTTGTGACATTGTAGGAGAGAAAAAAAAAAGCAATTGCATTTATGCTGTGCATTTACAGTCAGTTTTGAGTTATCAGCATGATAGCTTCAACAACTCTAAAGTCCCATTTTAAAAATTACCTTACACACATAAGTTTTTAATTGCCATTCTCTTTCAGCAGCGTTTAACAGCTTCTCAGATCATTAAAACTATAGTTATCTGCTACCCTGTAGTTGCCCCAGTGATGCTTAAGTCCACATAGTTCCTGCCAGCAGGCATGTCAGAACTGCTTACGTCCTGCTTGTGTGAGACGCTCAAATCGCAAGCTCACGCCTAACCCCAGGGGCATTTTCAGCAAGGCTTTCTCCTGCGTATCACATCAGTCAGATCCAGTGTCTTAGGCCTCCTCAGATCCTGACTCCCAAATAAAGCATACAGAAGGGACAAGCAGGAACCAGACATTTTTTGGCTCTGGCTAGACACTATTTCCCAATAGCCAGGTAGATACCATTTTCACATAGCATGTAACCGGTTGTCAAAGCCTGTTTGATGCTGTTTTTGAACAGGGATATGGACCTGCAAATCCTCCTTCCTAAAAAAAGTAAGGAATTTTGGATTCAGCTAGAGGTGATTATATAGCTAATTAAATCCTAGGCCTCAGGAAAAGAACAACAAGGTATGCAAAACATGAGGATTTTACAGCTATGTGTTTGTCAAATTACATCACTTAGAATCTCACATCTTTCTCCAGCACATTGCTGTGTGTCCAAAGCAAAGGTGTGTAACCTGAGTTCTTTTCAGTAATCAAACAAGATTTCTGACTGAGTTGGCACCCGTATTTTGAGGATCATTCTGTTTAATGCTATTGTTTACATAAATTGAATGGAAGAATAGTTACGGTGTTTCTAAACTAAGTTTAGCTCTAGAAAAGTTAAAACAGACCCTGGAATTAAAAGTCTATGGAGTCCATATATGAGTAGTACTTATGGGATAAATGTAAAACACTTTCAGATACACTGCTTTCAAATTCTGTATTTTTCTTCTCTTAATTGTCTGCCAACCATCTGTTTTCTAAAATGACCAGACTGCTAGAACTGCTGATTAGCATGTATTTCATGCAGAAAAAACCCAAACAGACAAACCAACAACTCTCCCTCCCTCCATATTCTTTCTGAAAAGACAATGTTGGTGCGTTTTGTTTTTTAATATTTTCTTTTATCCTGTGTATTATAAATAGTTTCTGTTACAGGAAAGTTTGCTAGTTGCCCTAATGTATTTTGTGTTGTGTTTTTGTCATACGATGTTATTGAATACTTCAATAATAATAATAATGTCATATTTAGACTCATCAGCTCCTGATGGAAACACGTATATCAAATATATTATCTTATCTTTGTAATAATTTATTAACACAACTCAGCCTCTTTTGAAGTCTGTGGTTATCACTCTGACAAGAAGTAAACACAGAGCTGTGCATGCTGAGCATAGGCTGATGCATTCTGTGAGTCCTTCTGAATTTAGCTAGCACTTATTTTTAATGAGTCATTTTTTAATAAAAGATACTTAGGGGTTAAAAAATTCAAACAGAGTAATATTCAGAGCTGTGCAGGCTAGTACAAGACCCGTGAGGGAACTAACTTCCACTCGTTCATTTTCAGATTTATTTCAGTCATATGAACTTGTACTGGTTCTCACAACTGATCTTTATCCATACTACTCGTTTGATTGTACATCCCCTGCAATTGTAGATCTTAAGATTATGACTGTGTTTTAAGACTAAGATAGATGAAAATAGGTAGGGAGAGAGTATTTCTTACAAAATAAAATAATATTAAAAGATCCAGTGTTCTGAAGTTTACCTTTGAAGTTTAAATATCTCAAGCAAACTTCTTTCTTCCAGTATTTAGATTAATATACAAGATGATTTAGGACTGTTTGCTGTTTATCTGCCTCCATGCTTTTCATATACTTCTTTGACTTGGTTTCAAGATGGTTAAAATGATCTTTTATGATCAATTTAACCATGATCATATGGATCATATGATCTTATGATCCTTTATGCTCCTTAACCATTCTTCCTTCATGTCAACTATCTGACTGTTATTCTTAATTTGCATAAAGAAATGCACAGTCAAACACTTAGGCTCATTTCCTGCCATTCTCTTAAAACAGCTCCTTTTCCACCTTCACATTTCTGTTTTATTTTATAAAATTTCCCACAGACTGTATTATACTTACTGAAAAAGGGGGAAATGAAAAAAATCCTGCATGAGAGAGAAGAATTCTATTCAGGGAGTGGAAATGGGAAATGTCAAAGTGAAATTAGAGGAAATTTGGTCCCTTGCACTCATCTGTACATGGGTGTTTTGATGGAAGACTGCTATTCCTTCACAGAGAGAGGAAGGAATATTGTGGTGAGCTAGTGCCAGTCTGCGTGATGTTTTTCAGGTGGCATAAGGCATCCCCTATATGAATCTAGAAAGGGACCTTTTGTTACTGTCATCTGGGCTAAAGTACTGAAATGAATCCTCTCACGTAACACAAAGTTCTTTGGATCCTTCAGAGTTAAACAATTTCACATATAGATTTATAACCAATATAACTCCAGCAATTTCCAGGGAACACAGTTTATACCCCAGTCTCATGTTTCTGCCTGACTTTATTATGTCATTTTACAAATTTGGTGAAAGATGAGTCAATTTAATGATCTACTTTACTACCTTGATGACTCTTGCAAATATAAAACATAATTATAATTATTTACATATATAAATTTACAGTATTTACCATCTATTATGTTCTTAAAAAACATGGTGTAATTATGGAATTATTGCTTTTATTTTCCCCGCACAACTGAGCAATCCCCAAGGTCTTTTATCATGTCAGACTTTTAGGTTATATATTAGTGTTCAGATTGTGCATTCAGGAATTGTTCTTCTAGCTGTCTTGTGCTATATACATACATAATGCTAACAGTGCATTATGCTATATGATATTGACAGATTTAAAATCACAGAGATGAGAGCTTCAACTTGCAGGTTTAGGCTGCTAAGATGAATAAGCTTTATATTTCTCTACATGCCCAGGATCATCATTTCTTAGTTTCTGTATATTTCCAACTGCGTAAAGACATAGATGCAATGTAGCAATCATTATTACAGTAGAATATCCTTTATGTTTCTGATGATTCAGATTCCTGCATCCATTTCTGAAATGTACTGATGGCTAACGAAGTTCATACTCATTTGAATGATTTCATGAGTGGTTTGTATTCAGTTTGCATGGTAAGGTTTTTGAGGCAGTGGAACTACAAGGGTGTCTTATGTGAGAAGTTGCTACAACCAGCTAAGGCTAAGCCCTTAAGTGATGGTGGTAGTGTTACTGTGATAACATTTTTAAGAAGGACTAAAAAGCCCTTATGCAACAGCAGTTGCTCTTGAGAAAATGTGAAATAACTCTGCAGATAGTAAGGTCAGTGAAGAAGGAGAGGAAGAAGGTGCTTCAGGTACCTAAGTAGAGAGAGATTCCTTTGCAGCATGTGGGTAAGACCATGAAACAGGCTGTCCCACTACAGCCCATAGATGTCTATGATGAATCCCACCTGCAACCTGTAGAGGACCTCAAGGAGGCTGTGACCCCATGAAAACCTGTGCTGGTAGAGCTGTAGAGAAAGAAGCTCCTGCTAGCTCTCCTCAGCTTTGCTGGTAGGACTTATGTACTTGTTATTGGGGGTCATACTGGAACGGTTTGTTCCTGAAGGACGCACCCCAGGCACTGGAATAGTCTATATTTAAAGGAAAGGAAGTGTGCTGGATCAGTTCATGATGAACTGCAGCCTGTGGGAAGGACTCACATTAAAGTAACTCATGGAAGACTGGCTGTCATGGGAAGGACCCCACACTATAGAAGAGGATGAGTGTAAGAGGGCCTCCCACTGAGGAGGGAAGAATGGCAGACACAGCTTGTGATAAGCTGATTGCAATCCCCGTTACTCAATCTCCTGCATCAGCGAGAAGTCAGAGAAAATTGGGAGTGAAGAGCCCACAAGGTAGGAGTGGGGGAAGAATGGTCTTATAAGGTTTTATTGTATTTCTCAATTGACAATAAATTAAGCTCATTTCCTCAAGTTAAGTCAGCTTTGCTCTTGATGGCAATTGGCTCAAGAGTTTTTCATTATAGTCTCTCTTCCCTGTCCAGCTGAGGAGAGGAGTGATTTAACAGCTTTGATGTGCATCTGACATCCAGCCATGGTCAACCCACCACAGTGATGAGTATTTTATTTTCTGTAATAATATGTGAAGATTCCTTGCTAAGCATTTAGCATTCTTGCATAGTCCTGTTAAAAAAAACCCAAAACTCATTATTTTCCATTTTCATCTCTTGAAAAGCCTGTAATAAAATGGTAATGGTAAACATTTTCAGGAAGAGTGCTAGTGGACTGTGAACTTAAGAGCAGAAGCCTCTAATGCAAAGGGCTTTTTTTCTAAACTTAACTTAGTTGATCTCATGAATTAGTGTATTTCTGAAACATAATCATAATGATTACACACATAATAACTTTCTTTTCCTAGAGCTGTGGTGTTTATCCTTCTGGGTAGTTTACTAGACAGCTAGGTTATTTGACATTTTATAGCTTCCCCAAAAACATTGCTATATTGCTGCTTGCTGTATTTCTCAGAGCTGCATCTGACAACACAAACTTATGTTATACTACATCAAAATCTCATAGTCCTTTCTCAGACAGAACTGGCCATGACTGAAATTTTTATCTTCTAAAGAAACAGCTGCGGCTATATAAAATGCAGACATCAAGATTTTCTTTTTATATTTAGTTAATATGCCGTACATCAAACATTGCTTTGCAGACAGATGATTACAGACTGATTTTCTGGAATCAGATTAGTGGCTGCCTTGTATCTCCAACAGATCAGGTCCAACTGGAATCCAGTCACTAATTTCAATGGGAAATGTTCATAAAATTTACAAGCCTTCAGGTTTAATTCTGGAACATTCCTAAGAATATATAGTTTCAGACTAGAATTCAAACCACTTTTCTATCTTATTCCTCTGGAATTTTGTGGAGTTTCATAAAAAAATGATTCATTAGGAAACAATCAATATTCATTCCATTTGAAAAATCTTTACACTAGGAACTCTTGCTTGTGAGAGGTTTTTCAGCTGAGTCCCACATAATGGTGGGAAAAATTAGTCTTTGTGCATGTCAACGCAGGTTTTTGCTTATGCAATGGCTATATGCATATTGTGCTTGACTAGCCTGTTGGTTGAGATTTTAATTCACACAAATATTTGAAAATTTAGCTTGTGATTTTCAATCCATTAATTGCCATTCTCTTCTCAGGAAATAATTCTTTTTGAGAAGAGAACAGTTTTGGTTTTGATAAGAACAACACAGGGATCAGATCGCTAGGATCCAGTTAAGATAAAGGAAAAAGCCCAGCTAGAGTGAAGTTTCCTCTCAGATGGAAGTCCAAGGTAATCCTATGAAGTACTGAGGTTGGATAGATCATACACAGTTAACTATGGAGAGAGCATGCAGTTATTTGCTATGGTTAGGAAAAGATTGTTCTGCAATGCAAAACAGCAGAGAATTATACAAGATGCATTATCTGAGCATTTCAGCAATGCATTCCTGAGAATACTAGATGACAGAAGCTGTGTTACAGATTATAAGGGAAAAGAGAGTTATTTGCATGAGGAAGTAGCTGTTAATTCCTTTCTACCTGTATGCAGAGGTTTTGCTTGGCACAGAGACCTTTCATTTAGCAAACTCTTGTTGCTAATGATCTAGAAGTAGTGTGGGCTCCTTTTGTATGAGACCAATAAGGACAGAAAGTGCAGTGCTTACGGTAGTTTTATTTCTTTTGCAGTTTCCAACAGGTTATGTGAATGTGAAGCTTGACCATTTTCCCTGATTCTGATTTGACTTATGTACTAGATTCTTCTGCATTTGCAGCTCTATACAATTTTCTTTAAGTTCATTACTGAGTCATTCATGATTACATCAGATTTTACCTGTAATTTTTTTCCTACATCAAATATCATGCTCTTCTGTTTTATGTTCAGTCCTTCATCTCACTTTCTTTCAAATCAACTGTATTTCAAGTTCTTATTTCTGAGTGTATTTCAAGTTCTTATTTCTGAGTGCATGTAGTTACGGTGCAGATTAAGTAGTGTTTTATTTTCTTTAAATATTCATTAATTAGATATACATACCTTTTTAGGGCAGGAGTTTACTGCTTCAATCTCAATTCACCAAGGTAATTAATCTCCTAATAGCTTCATTCTCCTTACTTTTGCTTTCCTTTATGCATTAAAAATTGTAAGTGGATCAGAAGATGCTTTTATGTAACATAGAGATATCTTGATTAGGATGTTTTTTATGGTATTTATAGTTGCACTGAATTCTGAGAGCGGAGAAGTTGTATGAAAAAAATCTGAACTAGTGCTTCTTTTCTGGTATTTTCATGTCAAACAGGGCCAGGTCAATCATAAACCCAGGGCTGTATTGCACAGTCACACATGTCTGGAATAATAGATTAGTATAACACAGATTAGCTAATGTTCACTAAACTTTTCTAGTATGTTTAAAGCTGAGAGCTTGAAATAGTTGTTATGAAACTGTTACTGCTAATGACCCTGAGTAACATAGTCTTCCTCTTAATATTCACCATTTTAATCTGTGCTGATTTTTGTCATGTGGCTGACTATTTTACTATGCAAACAATTTTTGTTCTGTAAATATGAACCCTTCCTTTCTTTGGGAAGGACTTTTTATTATCAAGCAGATCATTAGTTGTTTTTCATTTTTCTTTCTTGCAGAAATGGATTGATATAAAGAAATGTAGCTCAAGTGTTTGGGAAAAAAAAGTACTATTCCTTTCTTTACAGATTAGTCACTTACGTGCTATTGCTTTCAGTGTTCTTTTCAAAACATATTTCTTATATTTGGTTTTGATGTCTAAAATTACAGGCTGAGAGTGTTTGCAGTTAAGTCAATATTTGAGCTATGCACCATAGGCATTTAGAGAAAGGCTGTACTTGTGTAACTGTTTCGTTGCTGTAAAATTTCACAAGATTCAAGAGTGATAAATTGTTTATATATGGCTGTGGAATGGAAGCAGAGATATCTCACAGTGTCTGCCTTAATAGGGGTGTTCTACAACAGTGTCTTGGTGAAGATGGCAAAAGAATGATTTATGAACTGTAATTTCTTGATAAGTTAATTTCTTAAATATTTTGAGTATGTGGGACTCTACTTTCATAAGGTATGGGGGAATAAACTTCCTGTTCTATCATTGCAGAAGACTACTTAAAAAATGATCCACATATAATTATTCCTCAAACACAAGAAGCTAGTTTGAAACCAACACTTTCTATGATCTCTAGACTAAATTTGTAGTCAGAAGGTCTTGATGCCTTTAAGTTCTTGAGTTGATAAAAACTGTAGCTTTAAATCACAAGTTTGCCTCAAAAAATTTATGCCCATCTGAATTCTGAAGAACAAGAATAGCATCCTGGTGTGTGACGTCTATGAAATTGCTTTGATTCCATCACTGGACTCTTCTCTACACTGTACACAAAACCCTAGGATTTTCCTCAGAAACATGTTATGCTCCTTTAATACTGAACGAGTGACAGAGTAATTCAGATTTATGCTTTAAGTAAATTCATTGCAACTAAACAAGAATACTCTCATCTGTTTTCTAAAAGCAGATGAATATTCTTATATTGCTTCATAAAAGCACAACAGTTTGTTGTGATTCCCAGTTAATTTTTCACTTGTTTACAGCATTCTCTACATTTCCACCTTCTTGCTTTTTCAAACATAACGTGAGTGTTTTTATACACTGCTGCATTAATTAATCTTTTTTATTGTTAAGTAGTAATCTTACAGTTTATCTATCCTTTGTTAATTCACATCTATTTTTTCTTCTCTTTAGTCTGCGACTCCCCAGATAGCAGTTGGTCCTATAGGCAGTGCATATAGATTTAGGTGATAGTGCAGCCACCACACTATTGAGATATAGATCATCTCCCTTTCTCACCACTTTGTAGCTGCTTTGAGGGGACTCCTGACCAGTTGCCTGTAGCCTGGGAAGAGGTTAGGAGTGATAAGATCAGGCTTTATCCAGAGGACAGTTACCCATTTTGCAGCAGGGTGACTATGAGCCAGCAATGTGCTCTTGTGGCCAAGGGGGCCAACACTATCCTGGGGAGGATCAGAATGGGGGTGGTTAGCAGATCAAGAGAGGATCATCTCCCTCTCTACTCTGCACTAGTGAGACCACATCTGGAGTATTGTGTCCAATTCTAGTTGTCTCATTTCAAGAAGGACACAGAGCTGCTAGAGGGTGTCCAGTGTAGAGCAACGAAGATGATAAGGAAGTAGAGCACCTCCCTTATGAGGAAAGGTTAAGGGAGCTGGGTCTCTTGAGGTTGGAGAAGAGGAGGCTGACGGGTGACATCATGAATGTCTACAAGTATGTGAAAAGTGGGTGTCAGGAGGATGGATCCTGGCTCTTCTGAAAGCCATTTGGTGATAGGACAAGGGGCAAATGGGTGCAAGCTGGAACAGAGGAGGTTCCATATAAATATCAGAAGAGGCTTCTTCCCAGTGAGGGTAACGGAGCACTGGAACAGGCTGCCCAGGGAAGTTGTAGAGTCTCCTTCTTGGGAGACCCACCTAGCTGTGTTCCTGTGCAACTTGGTCTAGGTGATACTGCTGTGGCAGGGGGATTGGACTAGATGATTGTTCAAGGTCCCTTCCAATCCCTCATGATTCTGTGATCTTGTGAAAAATGTGTTTATAAGGCCAATACATGACTTTTGCAATTACAACATAGGTGGATACTGAGAAAGGAAAATCGTGAACATATAAAGAGCATAAGGAAACTCTGTAAATCAGATTTCACTATGAGGAGTAATTTGTTTGGTGGGTTTTTTAAGTTATAAGAATATAGAAATACTCAGAAAATGGACTTATTATGACTCACAGATTTGTAGTTATCTTCCTCTAATTTCAAGTTTCCCTGTTACAGCACTGGTATTTCTGGAATTCACTGTGCTGACACTTTCCTAGACAATGATCCCATGTGCCTGATATCTTGGCATGATTGATGCAGAAGCTCATAAGGTTATGCTTGGCAGATGCTTAGTTCACAGGGCAGATAATACAGCCTCACAACTGATTTTTGGTACCATATTTTTTCTCCTAACACATAATCTTATATGAGTTAAAAGTGCCATTATCACACAATCCACTATTACATCCCATGACATACCAGATGATTCCTGCCTTCTCTCTTCTGTGGCCTGAGACAACTTTTGTTGGAGCTGAGAGAGGAATGAATTTAAGTATGGTGTAGCATGAAATAGGATAAAAGTAATGTTGAACTGGAGCCAAGCATAACCCCTTAAAACATAGTCATAAAAGGCCAGCAGAGCAAGGACATATTTTGTCTCTTGTTGTGGGTGTGACAAACATTCAGGCCATATCCACACGTATCATATGGCAGCCCCGTAATTTCTTCTGATTCAAAATGAAAATTAGAAACAACTGTTCTGCAGTGATAGTAATCATCCATTGCCAAGGAAGAAGGAAATTCATCATCTCCAGGATTCCTTAAATTGAAGCAGGATGTTTTTATGGTCTAGTAAACCACAATATATTGGGCTTGACAATATTCACTTACGTTTTAGGGGAAGATGATATGTTTCACTACAAGAAGTACTGGTGAAATTTTATGGCCTGTGTTAGGAAAAGATCAAACCAGATGATCCTTAGGTCTTAAAATGTGCTCTTAAAATTTACAGCTGCTCAGAAAAAAACAGTGTCAGAAAATGTTGAAAGGAAAAGGGAGAGTAGAGACAACGCTGTTTCCTATTGTTTCCAGAATGGGAAAATCTGCATATTACTGAATTTTTGTGCACTCTAATGTCTGTTGTCACAGTCTAACTGAAAATTTCATGCAAAGAAACTCCCTAAAACTGCAAGTTCTCTAATACTTTATCTTTTGACTGTTGGAAGAACATTGTATATACCTCCACAATGTTCACCTCTCATTCAAGCCACATGGAGATTTACCTGCCTATGCAATGAATGCCCAAGCAAACAAAGAAATAGTGTCTTCTTACATTCAGGAAACTAAGCTCAGAATGACTTAGTCACCCGGAGTTGTGAACTTTTCTGTCAGAGCCAGGTAATAAATAGAATTAGGTGTGGCTCTATTATGCTTCTAATGCTAAGACTTTCTCTCCTACTCGTGTTCTGTCTCATGTTACAGAGCACGTTAGTTGAGGAAGATAAACATAAAGTTCCTAGGAAACTAGACTGACAAAGGCCTGACACGCAGTAAATCTTTCATGCTGCTTCTTGCTGGAAGGGTGATAATACACAGTGCTCAAATAGTGCACTCTGTGTGCAGTGCCTTACAGCAGATAAAGAGAAGACAGGGAGAATGAATAAATGCAAAGGGAAAATGATATACCATATACAATTAATCAGATTTCACATGAATCACATGATTCTAGGATTTTGAGGGGCAGTGGGAGGTGCTGTGGTGGGCAGAGCTGTTCATAGGGTGTCCTGTGTCACCCCTGTGTCACAGAGGCAGCACCTGGCAACGCAGCAGTCTCAATGCCCTGGGGAAATCTAAAAGGGAATAGTGCCCTGTGCTCACTGCCAGACCTGGCCCAGGAGCAGCCCAGACACATCCCAGTTCAACTGCTCCAACAGCCTAGGGTAATAACTGCTTGGTGGCAGCTGTGAGAGGAAGAGCACAGGCTGTTCAAGGCCATTGAGGATGAGAAGCATCAAACTGTGGAAGCGTCTGATGCTCTCAGGATTTTTCAGCTGAAGAGCAGTGTCCAGACCCTGAGAAGGCTGGCTTAAGGAGCCTGCAGAGCTCACCATCCTCATTGCCTGCAGACCCAGAGGTGGCAGCAGTAAGAAGCAGGATGCAGAGGAGTGGTTAAGGGGGTCACAGTGCTTTGAAGCACCCACAGGCACCCTGCCAGTTCAGGAAGGGTTCTTGCCTCCACCTTGGTGTGGATCACATCAGGAGCACTGGATTGCTCTGGGAAGCTCCTGTTTGAGATGTGTCCAGGATGAGGGAGAACAGGGCTTGGGAATCCCCTGAGACACATGACCAGCCCTGGGACCAGAAAGCCGGTCTTGCTCACCTGCTCAGGGAGCAGCCGATCACCAGTGCTGGGGTCAGGAAGGATTTTTTTCTCCCAGGGCAGATTGGCTGCACTGGTCCCTGGGGGTTTTTCACCTTCCTCTGAGCACTAGGCATGACCCCTTGTCAGGGCTCCTCTGCTCCCTTGGGGCTGGGTCACTGTGTGCTGCTCATGCACCATGAAGAGGCCTCTCCTGCCCTGCAGCTGGGGAGAGGAAGGCTATTTTTTTAACCCTGAGGGGACTAGGGACTAGTTGGTGTCTCTGGGGATGTTTTGCCTGCTTCTGCATCACTGAGCACAGCCCCTGCCCAGGCCTCCTTTGGGCCACCTGGGCAGGAACTGCTGCTGGTGCTCCATGAAGGTAACCCTAGTGCCCCACATCTGGCAGAGAGGAAGCTGCTTCATCCCATGGGTGAAGGCCCTTGACTGGCCCCTCAGGGTGGCATCTTTTCCTCCACAGCACTGAGCAGAGCCCTGGTCAGGGCTTCTCTGAGCCCTTGTGTCTTGGCTCTAGCTGCCTGCCCTTGCTTGCCCCTCCAGGGCACCCCTCGTGCCCTGGATCTCTCCATCTCTCTTGCCCAGTGCAAACTGGTAGCAGGAGCAAGCTCTGCTCTTTCCTTGACTCCATGCCCCTAGGGCTTCTTGCTGCTTCTTCTCATGGGACTCCAGTCCTGTAACCCCAGTCAGAGCTGCCACTTTCCAGCTTACTCTCTCTCCGTGTGGCTCCAGAGCCAGTTTCAAATCTCACTGGTCAAGAAGTCCTGTGTCTGGACTTCCTTCTTCCCTATGTACTGCTCCCTGAGCCCATCTCTCTTCCAGAAGCACATTGCACAGGGCTGCATCCAGGTGAGATTTGAACATCTCCAGAGGAGGAGAAGCCATGACCTCTCTGGGCAGCCTGTTCCAAAGCTTTGTGACTGGCACTGATTTTTATTGTATGTATTCACTGTAAATCATGAACCCCACAATGAAGATGTTCATGCATTGTGTTAGTCTTGCACTGTTTGTTACATAGCTTAGTACAGTCTCAGAAGTTTTTTAAGACTATGGAATAAGATACTTGGAACAAGACATGAGAACAATGAGAAGATCTCATTTCCCTGGTCTTCTCTGTTGATAGTTCTAGTGTCTGCACTGAAAGCATAAAATAAAAGTAAAGAGAAAAAATAAACAAAGCAAGAGCTTTTCCATCAAATATCACTTTTTTGATCTCAAGAAACAGGTGTTAGCAGTGTTTCCCATCTTTATATTAGCTGCAGGGCTTCATTGGGAATGGGTTTAGTAAACTTCTGCAGGTGCACTATTTCTCTTTGTGTCTGTGCACTGAACCACAAATCATCACGTACTTTTCAGGCTGTAACACATGAAGGATTCAATACAGTAGCAGTCAATTGTGAGAACATTTCAGTGTAATTTTGTGTACTCTGGCAAAAGTAAGATGAAGGACTTCATTTAAAGTGTGAGATTACACTGAGTGGAAATGTTCCTGTGCATTCCTCAGCTTTAATTTGAGAAAAGGCATCAACTAATAAAAGTCATATGGCCCTATATGAGACATCATCTAATTGCTACTCTCCATCTGTTGTAATGGGAGTTAGATAATTTACTATATAACGAAGTTGATAGACTATTGGTGCAATTGTGCTTTTTTGATAGCAGCCTCTGGAAAGTAATTTTTCAAAGAGTCTTTTATTAAATAAATGTATTTGAAAACAGCCTGCTTCTCTACAGAACTGTGTAGATCTCTAAATACACACATCCAATATTTGAGCAGCAAATTACATGTGGAAACACAAGAACAATTTCGGCTCAATTTATTCCTTAAAGGAATAGCTATCTTATATGGAGTTGCGTGACTTTCCTCACTGGTAAGTTAAATACACCTTTGCCACCTTGGAAAAATGATGCAATATTCCTGGGAATAGAAGAGACCAAAAGAGGAATTGGAGTTGTTGCTTTGATAGTATTGCAAAGCCTAAATGTACTTTACATCAGTAACAAAAGGAAGGCTAGGGATGACACAGGGTCTTTCTGGAGGAGACCTGGTCACAGGTGTTATGGAGAAGGCTGAGGTGCTTAATGACTTCTTTGTCTCAGTCTTCAGCGGCAAAGGCTCTAGCCACTCCACTCAAGTCCCAGTAGGCAAAGATAGAGACAGGGTGAAGGATGATCCAACCACTTTGAGTGAAGATTAGGTTCAGGAAGAATTTAAATGTGCACAAGTCCATCGGGCCAGATGAAATCCACCCCCAGGTCCTGAGGGAACTGGTGANCATCTGGAAAATGCAGAGGTGATTGGTAACCAGTATGGTTTCATCAGAGGCATCCTGGATGGCCTTTTCTGATGGCATTACAGCACAGGTGGACAAGGGAAGGGCAACCAAGGTCATCTACCTGGACTTATGTAAAGCATTTGCCACTGTTTCAGACAATATCATGGTCACCAAACTGGAAAAACATGGATTTGATGAACGAACCACTCATTGGATAACGAATTGGCTGGATGGTCACACTCAGAGAGTTGTGATCACTGGCTCAGAGTCCAAATGGATAGCAATGTGCTGAGACACTGGCACAGGTTGGCCAGAGAGATTGTGGCTGCCCTCTCCCTGAAAGTGTTCAAGGTCAGATTGAATGAGGCCTTGAGCACCCTGGTTTAGTGGGGGGTGTTCCTGCTCATGGCAGGGGTGGAAGGGGGTGTGTGTGTGGTCTTTAAGGTCCCTTCCAATCTGAATCATTCTGTGCATCTATGAATCTACTTAGAGACTGTACCATGAAGCTTGCAAAAGTCAAGAAGAGTTGAAAAAAAAAGGCAAAATGCTGTAGGGATGCAGAGGTGGAAAAGGTCAGTAGTGTTCTGACTTCACGTAACTAACGAGAACCTGGTGCATTTAGTAGGCGGGGCTGAACCTGCAACAAAGATTGTGCTTCTCCTTAAGACAATTCCAAGGCTGACACAGCAAACATGGTTATGTTGAGTGGTATATGATACGACAAGTATCAAGAAGCTAATTCTGGTATTCTGCATGAAGTAATGCTGTGTTGTTGCACGAGGCAGCACAATGCTCTCCCAGAACAATTGATTCATAAATTTGGGCAATTGGCCGGCTTATTCTATGGGCCTTTTGCTATGAATTGAAAACTCTGGTAACTGTTTCCTTCCTTTTTTTCTTTTTTATTACTAAGTTTCTTATTTTTGCATAGACTGTTGGAGATTTTTTATAATAAATGACAGAAAATTTGCATGTGACTTAGAAGTGTAAAATTTTGCAGGAACATTGACAGTGAAGTCATTCATAGTAAACTATTGCTGCCAGGCACAAAAATTAAGGAACATAAGGTATTTTATAAATATATCAAAAGGAGGAAGTGCTAGAGAGAAAATGATCTCAGAATAACAATTCAAAACCAGTTATGGTGATGCAGTTGTCTAAGAAAAGTGGTGAAATAATGAAAACCACTCCAAAGTCTGTCTAAACTCTTGAGGTGGTTTAACCTCTGCCAAAACACCACACTCAGTGAGCTTCTCTTTCACTGCCCTCAGTGAGCTGGGGGGAATAGTCAGAAGAGTAAAAAACAAGGGTAAGTGTAGAGTCTGGCATCTGGGGAAGAACAACCCCAGGGACCAGTATAGTTTGGGGACTGACCTGTTGGACAGCAGTGTAGGAGAAAGGGACCTGGGGGGTCCTAGTGGCCAGCAGGGTGACTATGAGCCAGAAATGTGCTCTTGTGGCCAAGAGGGCCAACAGCATCCTGATGGGGATCAGAAGGGGGGTGGTTAGCAGATTGAGGGAGGTTCTTCTCTCCCTCTACTCTGCACTAGTGACGTTGCATCTAGAGTACTGTGTCCAGTTCTGGGCCCCTCAATTCAAGAAGGACACAGTGCTGCTGGAAGGTGTCCATCGTAGAGCAACAAAGATGATAAAGGTTATATAACACCTACCTTATGAAAAGAGGCTGAGGGAGCTGGGTCTCTTGAGCTTGGAGAAGAGGAGGCTGAGAGGTGATCTCATTAATGTCTACAAATATGTGAGGGGTGGGTGTCAGGAGGATGGAGCCAGGCTNTGATCCTGCTATGGCAGGGGGATTGGACTAGATGATCTTTTGAGGTCCCTTCTGTTCTCTAATGATACTATGAAAACTCATGAGTTAACAACAGTTCAACAGGCAAAGTAAAATATGTACACACAAGCAAAGCAAAAGAAGGAATTCATTCAATTCTTCCCATTAGCAGGCAGCTGGTCTGTCATCTCTGGGAAAGCTGGACTTCATCATACACAACAGCTATTTTGGAAGACAAACCATATGAACTTTGACTGTCCCTCCTCCTAATTTTATATGCTGTATACGACACCATATAGTGGGGAATATCCCTTTGGTCAGTTTGGGTCAGCTCTCCAGTCTGTATCCCCTCCCAACGTCTTGCGCAGCACCAGTCAACTTGCTGGTGGGATAGGGTGAGTAGCACCTTGTGGAAGCCCTGCTCAGCAGTAACTCAAATGTCCTGTACTATGTTTCCAGCATGAATTCAAAATGTAGTCCCATACTAGCTACTATGAAGAAAATTAGCTATCTTGGGCAAAACCAGACCACATCTCTAGTTGCTCCTTACTTTAGACATACTCATCTCAACTGCTAGGAGGAAATTGCTCAATAACAAGGTCTTGTGCATAATTTTATGTTCCTAAATGCAAATCTGTTATAATCCAGACATCCAGCATAGCAGGCCTTCATTGGACAATATTGTTGAGACTGAACTTTGAACAATCAAAAATAAATGAGGAGGGATGAAAGATGTTCCAGTGGTGAAATTCCCTACAGTCTACTGCCAGCACTTGGATGTGGGAAAGGAAGGGAGAACAAATATGTTGAACATGACGTATCTCTTTAAAAATGCCACTAGAGGCTGGGAAACTGAGTGAGACTTCTGTGTAAAGTGGCTGGCAGTGTACCTGGTTCAGAGGAAGATGAATATCTTTCTTATCTACTTCCCTTCTAGAACTCAAGCTGCATGGAGTTTATTACCTACATCATGGATGATCATAGTATCCTGGAAAGTTGATTAAGTACAAAATAAAACAACCCTCAGTTTTACAGCAGATAATTTCTTCCTCATAGCAAAAGTGCAGTTGCACAAATATTTTAGGTCGTTTTCCAAAAATCAAAGATCTTTTGCCAGCTGTGCAGAAGTTACGCAACAGCCTCTTTATTACATCTGTAGAACTTCTCAGTTTCCTGCTGCAAAGGACATGCTGTGTGTATGAGTTAGGAATAGCATGTAGGATTCACTTTGAATTTTCTGCCTTATGATGCATCATCCAGGGCATGGTTAGAAGATTCCTGCTGTGGCAACAAATGACATAGAGTCTGTCATTGCTACCAAATATAATAGGATCTCATGGCTTTTGTTATCACTGTATGATAACATCTTGAAACACTTTGAAATCAAAAGCTACTAGTTTTACAGTCGTTGCCACTTGTGACTGTGCTTTGAGTCTATTAAGCAGCATCTCTAGGGGATGTGTTCTGTAAAACATTTCTTATATATTGGGCAAATGGAAAAGTGATGTCGTTCCAGTGCCTGCTAAGAGAAATTAGTACTTTCTGTAGATATATACTGGCCATTTGACCCACAGGAGTGTAAGGATGGATTCATGAGCATGTATTTAGATGTGCAAAAATTATGTGTTGGGGTAAATTGGGAAGGAGGAATGAAAAAAAATAAAGGTTAAAATGAAAAAGCCTGAATTTTAATGTAGCTTGCAGCATGTTCCATCTGACCATTTCAGGAAGACTTTAGGAAAGCACAGCTCTTCTAAAGCTTTTAATTTTGAGCTCTTATGACACTAAGAAATCTGTTAGTATTATTGTTTTTAAGGTAAAGCAAGGTGGGAGAATGGAATTTGCCAGGACCACTTAGTCACTGGTACAGATTGGTTTTTAATGGAATTACTGACTCCTAGAATAATAATCTATTTATTATTTCCTAGCTTCTTAGGTGAATACAAAGGTCTATAATAACATTGCTGGGACCAGAGGTTTTTAACTCTGATTTCTTTCTGGAATAATTTTTCCTTTTAATCCAGAGACAGAGATAACAACAAAGAAAACAATAGCTTTTTGGAGATTTCCAGGATTATATAAAATAATACAAGTTGTCCGAAAAGAAACTCAGGATTTCCAACATAAAAGCTTTTTTGAGGAAAATTGTTTGTGCATTTTTAGCATCACACTTGCATGAAATGATAGTTTTTAGGATGTAGCATTTCTATGAAAGATAAAATAAATACAGTGTTGTCTTTTCCCTCTGTTGATGTGCAAGTCCCATGTACAGCAGAAGATCTGTAATTTTCAAAGTGACATTTTCTTTTTTATAGTGGAAATAGTTCTTCAAGCATTAACATTGCATGCAATTGAATAGCTTTCTATTTCATGTCTATGTCAAGATTACAGAAGTATAGCTTTTATATTAAAATATGCTATCCAAGAAAACTACTGTAAAACCATATAATTTAACTGGGATATTAAGCACACAAATTTCAGGGTTTGTTTCCTTTTACAAAATTAATTCCCTTCCTTTGACTTCGTGCATTATAATGTGCCGTCGCCAATTGCATTAATATATGCTATTTTCTAGCAGGACCCTTATTTATGCAACACAAGAAAGATTCTGATCATGTAATAGACCATTGTTTCTGGTACTGTCCTCTCCTGTTCATGTGTGGCCTTATGTTCTACTCCTTGCACACCATTCAGAAATTAAGAGTACTTATTAATACCTCTTGGGATTTAATTATGGGAAGCAACTCTGGAATCAAAGACACAAAAGACTCATAAAGACATACAAATTTTTTGCTATAAATCACTCTCAGAAGAGGGAATTCTGAAGCAGAAGGAGCTTAGGATCAAGTATTTCCATTAGCATTGTGCGATTAACAAGATTTCTTTAGCACTTAACACATGGCATTAGCATACAGCTCTCAGTGATGGGTATGAATTCAAAGCCTTGGTTGCCAATGATGTAATTTAAATTTCTTTGAGTCTTCAGGATGACCTTTCATTAAAGATTGGGTTCCAGGTAGAAAAAGTCCAGCTGGACCGGGAGAACAGCAACACAGCTACACCATCATAACCACTGGACTGTGTGGGACAGTACTGTGTGTCTGCAAAGTGTAGACCTATCACCCTGCTTCCTACAGAATCTCTGACTATTTAGGGGTCCAGGAATGCAAAATCACTAGCTGACCTTGAAATGACACATGTCACATGTCACAACCCCAGGTCTGCTAATCTTTTAGCCAACTACTCAGGTCTTTCTCTTATGCTGAGTTCTCTAAGGCTTTCAAAGATAAAAAAAAAAAACAAAAACCATAAAAAGAAATTGAATCAAATCAACAAATCAATCCTATCAGATCTCTAGGTATTTTAGGATTGGATGTTATAATGTTTATTTAAAAAATAATTAGAAACAAAAGACATTTGCTTTGTCCACTGTTTCCCTGAAGACAGGTCCCTCCATGCAACATGGGACACTGAGTTCTTTTGCTCATAGAATAGAATCATAGAATCATAGAATTATTAGGGATCAGAAGGGACCCTGAAAGATCATCCAGTCCAATCCCCCTGCCACAGCAGGATCACCTAGACCAAGTCGCACAGGAACACATCCAGGCGGGTCTTGAATGTCTCCAGAGAAGGAGACTCCACACCCACTCTAGGCAGCCTGTTCCTAAGTATCTTTATTTTCCTTTATCTTGAAGGCATGCTTATCCATTCTTTGTCATTCACATGTTTGTGCTCCCAGTTTTTAACTGTCTGCTCATCTCTATAATCTCTGAGAATTTTTTCTCCTTGTCTAAGATCTAATAAGCAATCTTTTCCTGAGGAGTTGACCTGACCCTCTCACTGTCAGATACAGAAAATAACATGCCACTTGGAAACCAATAAATCAGACACAGACTTTCCTTCATAGTCACACAGGAACTTCTAGGAATAATCTTGGTTACTATCCAAAATTTCAGTTCTTTAGTGTTTCCTGAAGTTTCTTTTTTGGTTCACAGTCTTTTTTAACATGTATGATATTGTTGAACCCTATTTAATAAATATTTAATATTCTTTAACAGAAAATGATCAACAAGGGGAAAATTTCCTAAACCTACCCTAACAGTTGGAAACCCACTACCAAAACCAGTGACNGAAATTTCCTAAACCTGCCCTAAGAGTAGGAAAAGGTATCAAAAAAAAGGGCATAGAGGTTCAGACATGAGGGAGGATCACTCACTAGCTATGGTTACAGACAAAATACAGACTCAACATGGGGGAAACAAAATCAGTTTAATTTAAACCCACTACCAAAACCAGTGACATAAATGTTCTTAAATGAAACTTTCTCACAACTTTCCTTACTTCCTGGGCTCAATTCTACTACTTTTTTTCCAGCAGTGCAGAGAGGCAGGGTATGGGTGTTACTGCAAGTTGCCTTTTTCCTTAGGGGCATAACACCCTCACACTCCTCCCCTGTGGCAATGTAATATCCCTCCCATAAGACATAGTCCTCCATGAAATCCTCCAACTGGCATAGGAGTTTCTGGTGGGCTGTGGTTGTCCCAACAATAAACTGCTCCATTCCAGAATCAGTCTATTTCAGAATTCATCCCATGCCTAACCATGCTCTCCTCCATGACCTTTAGGCATGCTTCTGCTGTGTTGATCTCTCAGTCTGCGAAGGCTCAGTCTCTCACTGTGATGTGCAGAGGGTTGGCTGTTCTAGTATGTCTTCCCTGCCTCTTCCTTCTCAAGGACCTGCACTGTTGTACTACCCTTTCCAAATAAAAAGAGAAATCCCAAACAAAGTGTCAAAACCGAACAGAATATGGCTCAACAGGATTTCCTCTTCAACAGGCTTATTTGCAGAGGTGTTGGTTGGGTCAGCCTTAGGCAGAGGCAGGCTTGACCTGGAGCTAGAGGTGCTTTCATGAAGTTTTTAAAAATGTTGATACCAGAAACACCATCCTCCAACACCAAAACACAGCCAGGCACAAAACACATCCTCTTTTAAGCCAATAGAACAGGATTTAAACTTACCAAAGCCAAGGAATTCAATGGAATAACTAACAAACTGTTACCCTATGCATACAAGAGAATAAGCAATTTTGCTAGTGGCTTTTATGGCTAATTTGCCTTAGGAGGAATGAATAGTGAGATTATTAAAGTTAAAGCTTTCCTCCAAGCTCCAGAAAAGGTGATACTGAAACAGCACAGGCTATTCCAGCATATCACATCTTTATGGTCCAACTTCTCTAACCTAATGCCTGTTCCTGTACCAGTCATTTGGTCTTACTCATAATATTCCCATCTCCTCAGGATTACCCATTTTAACATATATTTCTTGGTTTAGCTTTTCCTTCTAGTCCTAGACTGCTTGGCTACTGCCAGTCCAATTTTCTTTTTCCAGTCCCACTCACATTCCCTGGTTTCCCTGTCCCAGCCTTCTTAACTACTCAGTCCTAGCTCTTGAAAACAGCTGAACTCTTTTGTTTGGAATTTTCCAAAGGATCGAGCCTGAGGCAGCTATGAAGCATATGGAATTTCACGCTAAATGGTTAAAGTCTGGCAAAGTTTTATGCAACATGAAAGGTCTTTAATAATAAGCGGGGTAACTAGCCAAATCTTTATAAATCCTAATCTCACTCCCTTTGAAGTCAGTGGTAAAAGTCCCAATGGGACCATTACTGTTAAAACTTTATAATACAGTAAGCAAGTAAGTACATGTTTAAAGTGCTTTTGTGGATTGGACAGTAATTGCAAATCCGAATTAACCTCTGGCTATTAAGAACATGAATGCATTATTTGCATTTACTATTTTCCCTTCCATCTTATCCAATGAAATCTGTGAAATCTCTCTTTGAAAATTCTCATTGAATTATATGATCGCAAATTTGTACTTCCAAACTCATGGAAAATGAAGAGAACCTGATGTTTCTGCATGTAACACTCTAGAAGGCTTTCCACAACGCTTTAAAAAGCACTGTTCTTTGTTGTGGCTGTGTTGGGTAGCAGTATTTCAGTTTGTAAGCATTTTGAGCATGTGTTCAAAGTAGCACAGGAGAAAGGAACCTGATCTCTTGCTTTTGTTTTCATTTGTTATTCCAAAGAACATGAAAAACCCTTTCATGCTTTTCCTATGAGGCGTAATGCTTTTGAAATTCTCATACAGGGCAGGTTACAGTCTAGTAGCCTTTGGCAATATTGCCAAGACACAAGGCCTCACAGGCAAAAAATACAGTGAAGAAAATAATTGATGAGACTGGAAACAAAAAAGCAGTGGCAACAGGTTGTAATAGGTTGTAACACACAGGCTGCTCAGAATTCAAAGTAAAGGCAGGGCTCTGTGGGTCTCATAAATTACATGAAGTCTATTCTATTACCTAGAAAATCATCCAACTCTTTGGGCTCTTCTGGAACTTTCCAACTTAAAAAAAAAAAACAGAGTAAAGAAAAAAGAAATTTCTATGGTGTTTACCTCAGATATAATTTCTTGATGTGTGTAAGTTAACATGCCANTCCAAACAAAGAGTAAAGAAAAAAGTCATTTCTATGATGTGTGTAAGTTAACATGCCATAATCAAGATCTTCATGAGAAATAAATTCTATGGGCATGGAAACTGTAGAAATAGTATCTAACCATTTTTTTGAACTGTAGAAATTCACTTTCTCTGATGGTTTATGGGAGTAAAAAAGGGCCTTTATTTAGTTTATTCCAAATTTCATACTGGTTCTTCTGAGTATCATCATTTATAAGAATAAATAATTTATTGCTGACTTCTTCCAGGTATGTCTTGAGGTTTGAATGATTTGTTTGTCACTGATTTTTGACCTGGAAAACTCATTAGCAAAGTTAGTCTTATTCATATCGCTGTAATTAAAATGAGAACTGAGTCCAAAGCCTTTGCGGCTTGTCAGAGTGGTTCAGTTTCTCATTAATCAGAACACAATCCTCTCCAGAACTCTTTTCAATACAATATTTGTTCATTTCATTCTTCCAAATGAGAATGATTCCGGGTTAAGTTGACCTAATTATTACATTAGACAAATTATTACTTAATTTTCTCGTTCCGGTTTCTCAGGCGTTGGGATGTAAAAATGAATTACTCTCCACTTCCTACAAACTTACAAGGTTATTTCTAACATTTTCATGCATTCTTTTAAATATGTCAGGTTTCTTTTTTGCATCTTTAAATGACTGTTTGTTCTCTTTTTCATTGCCAATACTTTCATATCCCCACAAACAGTTGCTCTCTTGTTCTCTAATAGGCTTCAGATTATTTTCCTAGCTGTGTAGTAGCTCCCCTCAAAAGATGTCTGGTCCAAAGTTGCACAATGCACAGGGCTGTTATTCTCCTCTTTGGAAAGGCCCTATTGAAAATCAAAAGTGCTCACTTTCACAGTTGTTCCCAACAGTGCTACCACTATTTAGACAGCAGTAGCTTTTTGGGAAAGATTTTTCAGTCATCATTTGCTTCTATGATAGAATTAAATGGAATGGTTAATAAAAACCCAAACCCTAAAGCTGTGCCAGTTCATTTCTATTAGCTGATCCTCTCTCTTCCCTCCACCTATTTCAACTGCTTGGAAGCTTTTTTCCAGCCATCATGATCTTCTCATATTGAAATAATTCTGTATGTATTTTTTTCTGCATAGTAAGATCCCTGCTTTTCTTATACAGAGCTGATATTGCCTTCTAATTAAGTGATTCATAATGGAAACAGTGCTCTTTTGCAGTCTAGCATATAGAAGACAGAGAGATGTTTTGTACACCTTTTATTGAAAGCATGTCCTCGTAAGACATAAAGGTGAAAAAATTAATCCACATGGCCATTGTCAATGGAACATCCTCTAGTACAGTACAACACAGCAAGGAGGAAACAGCATTAATAATGAAAACACAGCAACAGAAGTGCATGCACACGTATAGGAGTGCATCTCATGTGGTAGTGTTCTGCTAATTTGTAGGACATTTACTGAAGAGCTATTAGGCAGAGAATGCATGGCCTATTGTAGATGCTGCAGAGGCATTTTCTGTTTGACCTTCTCTATCCAAATATTAATACAGGACAATGAGGGTTCTGAAGATTCAGTGAATTTTGAAATTCACTTCTCCAGAAGCAGAAGTGGGCCCTTCATGACACACACATATAGCTCAAAGCACATCTTTAATCACAGAATATTTAAAAGGTATAAACTAATATTAGTCATCTGCCAAAAACCCCCAAAATCAGTAAAACCATTAAAAATAAAGACTATTTATTGATTGTAAGGACAGAAAGCTTAATCACATCTTGAAACATCACAAGATGTTTAGCAACCTGGTGAAAGGACAGTGTCAATGAGTACACGCTCAACAAGTTAGCTGATGGCACCAAGCTGTGTGGTGTGGTTGACAAGCTGGAAGGAAGGCATGCCACCCAGAGGGACCTTGAAAGGCTTGCATACTGAGACCATGAAAATTCCATGAGGTTCAACAAGTTCAAACACAGGGTCCTACATCTGTGTTGGGGTGATCCCAAGAGATCAAGAGATAAGATAGATCTACTGCCTTTCCAAGAACAACCCCAGGGACCAGTATAGGTTGGGGACTGACCTGTTGGAGAGCAGTGTAGGAGAAAGGGATCTGGGGGTCCTACTGAACAGCAAGTTGACTATGAGCCAGCAATGTGCTCTGGTGGCCAAGAGGGCCAACAGCATCCTGGGGGGGATCAGAAGGGGGGTGATTAGCAGATTTAGAGAGGTTCTTCTCCCCCTCTACTCTGCACTAGTGAGGCTGCATCTAGAGTATTGTGTGTCCAGTTCTGTGCCCCTCAGTTCCACAAGTACACAGAGCTGCTGGAGGGTGTCCAGCGTACGGCAACAAAAATGATGAAGGAGGTAGAACACCTCTCTTATGAGGAGCATTGGAACAGGCTGCCCAGGGAGGTTGTGAAGTCTCCTTCTCTGGAGATGTTCAAGACCCGCCTGGATGTGTTCCTGTGTGACTTGATCTAGGTGATCCTGCTGTGGCAGGGGGATTGGACTAGATGATCTTTCAAGGTCCCTTGCCATTCCTCATGATTCTATAATAGCCAACAGTACATAACAAGGTACTTGGGACTTGTCAGACAGACAGACCTATGAAAAGCTGGCTAAAAGGGATCATGTCTTTTGAAAACCCTCAGTTTTAGCTGAATAGCACTGCATATGCACATAGAAATGCTGAAACCATTAAAGAAATTAGGGTTTCTTTAATTCTAGTATAAAGAGAAATGCCTGCATAATTCGGAGGTATTTTTTTTCCTATGGAAATCCAATATGTATTCCATTATTTCTATGTGTTTGAGCATTTTCCTTATAAGAGATGCTTTCTGATTGTAAAAAAGAAACACACTGGAAAAAAACAACCAAAACAAAACTCATTCTCTATTTCTGTGAGTTGTCTGAGCTTCAAAAATTTTTTTTAACTTTGAATTTGTAGATCAGGAAGCAACTTTAATGATATAACTCTGAACATTTACCCTAAAGACAGGGACAAAGAATCGGTTTTGGACTGTGTTTGATCTTGCTTGACTGAGGAATAAAAA
Source organism: Upupa epops (assembly GCA_013397515.1). Taxonomy (NCBI): domain Eukaryota; kingdom Metazoa; phylum Chordata; class Aves; order Bucerotiformes; family Upupidae; genus Upupa; species Upupa epops. Next base: position 123,456 of record VZRI01007143.1, read on the forward strand.
AGAATTGAAACTGAAAAACAAATATATAACAAACCCCGAAACACTGTAAGATTTGAAAAGGCACCATGGGCAGAGAACCAAGGCAAGGAACAAAGCAGCAGGTTTGAAATTCTTCAGTAAGAAAAGCTGGAGTTTACAGATGGATTCTGTCCTCAGAGACTGTCTTTTCTGTCTGTGGAGCTTGTATTGCTGTCTACTGTAACCTTTATTCAGCTCATTTACCTGCTAGGTCTGGGGATTTTAAAATATTCCTAAAGCCAGTCACTGAAATATCAGTTTAAGAACCTAAAACTTCTGAACCTCTTGTTTAAAGAAAAAAAGAGTTCTCAAAAAAAGATGTCCTAATTTGAATCAAGCTATTTACTGTGTGTCAATATACACAGCATTCCACCAGTCCCGGGCATCGTATTTCCTGATACTGTGCAATGTCTGAAGATGAAAGTGTTGAAAAGGAGAGGACTTCTGTTTTGTTATTAAATAATTGGAATTAAATAATTGGAATAAATGTAAATATACTACTGAACCGCAGAAAAGAAAAAGCTGAAGCAGAAATAAACCCATAAAAAAATGAAAATGGACTTCCAGATGAAATGAATCCTAGCTAAGCTATGTAAAATACAACTGAAAATGGTAGTTTGCATTGAAATGGTTCAGTAGCTGTCTCAGTAATTGGCCAATGAATCCACAGAATAAGATT